>JANBPU010000069.1:0-74036 GCA_027575805.1 Mycoemilia scoparia | reverse complement strand
CCATACCTTTCTTTGGCTGTGCTTGGCTTGTAATGTCTCGACTATTCTTGTCTCTCTCTCTCTCTCTCTCTCTCTCTGCCTTTCACTTTAATCTCCTGCATATTCGTTTTTAAAACTATTTGTCTATTTTCAAAAATTCTTATAATCCTTTATTTATTAAAGAGTTAACAATGTATCTCAACTTGACTTAAAGCTATTTCATCATAGTATTCGGCAGCTTGGAAATCGTTCAAGTTTTCTAGGTTTAAATACTCCAATCCCTTTTTGCCCGAGTGGCAGTCATTTTCGCATGTAAATACAAATAGTGTACCGATCTCCATCCCTCCTACATGTTGGTTCATAAACTCCTTGCCAGTTAATTTCTTGTTTGAAATTGCGTTATCTTCGACATTTGCAGTATTGGATTCCTTTTTGACAAACTTCTCCAAAGGAAGTGCTGTTAACAAGGCTGGCATCAGCTGAAACTCAAACACACGTTGTCCACCACAAAACTTGCACGGTTCTATGTTTGTGGTCGAATAGGAAAAACCATGGGCGCCTTCATCGTCATCGCTATCTGAGCTATCATTGACTGAACTCAGTGAGCTTTGAGGAGTATTTGTGAGCTTGTTAAGCAGCTTGGCAGAATCGTCCATATGTGTATAGAACAAAGGAACCCCATTGTAGCTGTACCTGATACACTGTTCCGGATTTTCGGCCATAGTCTCCAAAAATCTCTCAAACGCAGCATCTGTTCCCTTGACAAAGGTATGATGTTCATATTTTTCACCAGCCCAGGTTCCAGGATCTTCTTTGCCCTTGTCGCCTGGGCTTGCACTTGCCCCAATATCATTGTCCTCCATTATATAATTTATATCAATGTCATACGTGGCTCCTTGGCCTGTTACATCTTCGCAAATATCCAAGTACATTGGTGTCATTGACTCACACCCTTCCCAATCCTTTATATTTCCATCGATGTTATAAAGAGTTGATGACTTCTCTTTATCATTTGCAGAGTCTGCTTTCACGTTTTTGTTTGATGTTTCTGAAATACTAGTCTTTAATGCAAAGATGCTTGTGAGATTACCAATCCCAGAATCAACCGTTTTTGGCACAGGTGCATTTGAGACCTTCGTTGGTGGAGATGAAATAGTTGAATTCCAGACACCTGAAAACTACAATACAATATTAGTAGTGGAATATTAGATTTTTACATTATGAAAGTGACGACTTTATGACTATACAACGCTTATTATTCTTACATCTATGACAGGCGCCGAAGGTTTGGGGGCTGTTTTTGTTTGCGATTTCTTTTTTGCCTTTCGCACATTTTTTGATATTAGCTTTGTCGCATACTTCTTGTTTAGGATGTGTGACCTGATAACCTTAAAGCTACATTGGGATTTATAGCGCAGGAAACAGCAGTATTAATAACTTGCTTGTTGAAGACCTTGATAGCATCATATTTGAATGGGATGCATCTTACCTTTCCGATATACCTGAGCAAGCTCCATTATTGCATCCCCAAACATAGATGACTCTATCATATGGCGAATCATCCAGTGGTGCGTATATTTGCAAGAGAAACAGCATGTTGTTTCCACAGTTAGCGCAATGTATTGCATCGATGCTTGGAACTGGCGAAGAACCATCTAGCCAAACCTAGAATCATAATAAGGTATCAGAATGCTAGTTGGAGGATAGACAGAGACAAGAATGGTTTTTGATAGTTCTTACCGGCCGTCCTCCAATTTTACTCTCAAGGGCGTATATGTCTTCACTTGTATCAAAAACACCGTCAGCAAATCCCAGGAGAACTGGAACATGCTTCCTGCTCTTTTGAGGCATGCTTGAAAAAATATTTATAATAAAAGTTGTGGATACAAAATAAAAACGAACAAACAGCAGGGGAAAACTTTTTGACTTTTAAGCAATGATCTCTGATTGACAAAGATTTAAAAGCAAAATATTAATAGGCCATTGATGACATCACATTCAAGTAACAACCCATATTACCAGTATTTTTTTGACACAAACGGCTTTTGCTTTGGTTTTATTCTTTGATGTCAAATATCTCTACCATTGTATATATATTATATTTATTCTTAATATCGTTAATACATATAATAATGACATTCAAGAAAATTCTAAACGATCCTGTACTTCTATCAAGAGTCGCTTCATACCTTTCACAAAAAGACCTTGCGGAGCTTTCTTGCGTTAACTCGACGTGGTGGACAGTTTTTTCAACCGAATTGTGGAGGAAGCCTGTGATCCGGTCTCACAAACAGCTCAAAAAACTTATCCAGTGCATATGTCTATCCATAGTACCCGGCACAAAAGTAGTGAGTGTTCCCGATATAAACATTATAGAAACCGAAGTAGACAATAGGCTAGAAATCGGTTTACAGATCTTACACAATGCACCTGCGATACCGTTAGGAGAAAATCCCGATATTAAAGGAACGGTGGAACTGAATAAAATAATGAGGATCTGGTCAGCTAGGGGCAACCCCCGTAGCCACTTGGTCAAAGAGCTGGATTTGAGCCAAATAGAACATCGCTGGGAAAAAGTCACAAGCAGGAGTATATTTTCAATCGTGGCGCTGTGTCCAAATATGAAAGCACTGTCCATAAACTTTCTTAAAGCCATAGTGCCACTTGACACATGCACGCTTATGTACATGCTGCCAGAAAACATTGAAGCCCTTGATCTAAGCAACACCTGGGTTGACGACTTTATTATCGATTGCCTCGTTTCCAGGCATGGGAAAAGTATTAAAAAACTAGATCTATCCGATACAAATGTGACAGATGAAACCCTTCAGCAACTTGCCAAATCGTGCCCTGGTCTTGAGGAGTTGTCAATAAACAGAATCTACGAAGTATCTGATCCAGGCATAAAAGCTGTAGTAGATGGCTGTGCTGATCTTGTATTCATCGAAGCAGATGGGTGTCCAAGCATTAACTGTCAAGACTTAATTGACAAAGTCAACGAGAAGTCTGAGTGGGAAGATATATAGAGAGAAAGACGTGGCTACAAGATTTATATTCTACTCATACACGAAAACAAATGAATAACAAAATATGGAGTATTCGACTATAACTGTGCAGCCTTACATATTTCCCTCGCTCTATTTTTAATAGCACACTATACCATCAAACTGCCAGGTGAATAAATTCATCCAAAGACTTTGATGTTTGCAAACAATTATGGATTTAGATGAATTCAAAATGGAAAAATTGGGCTGACTTTTCAGAGATCAACCTAAAACTGGCATGGTTTCAATGTTTTTGTTATAATGTTTTAAATATACTGTGAATGTGGCTAAAGATAAAATGTAGGCTGCTATTAATAATATGTCTAAGATTGGAAATGAAGATAAGCGCAAACGTCCCCTTTTTGGTTACAGAGATACACAGGGACGAAAAACAAATAATGAATATACAAATTCTGTGGTATGAAATTAAGCTTGATATGCGTTGGGGATTAATGTCTATGATGATGTGTAAAAGTCTCAGAGATCAAAGTCGGAATCTTGGCTCTGGTCGCTGCCAAAGGAATCTGAATCGGAGCCTGAATCAGAGCTAGAGAAGTCGCCAAACTCATCGCCAAAGTCGTCATCGTCGTCGCTTTCTTCAATATCGTCGTCCACATAGTGGTGCTTTTTGATCACAACTACCGGAAGACTGGCTCTGGGGCGCTGCCTGGCCTTGTAGGACACATATGACTTTGAAAATGTTGGCTGGGACTGCTCCTTTGCAGACCCTAATGGGCTGGCAACGGCAGAGAATGTAGGCGTGTAGACGCTAGCTGCCGAGTATGGGCTTGGGGTCATTATATCAGAAGTTGTTGGTGAATCGACACGCTTTATCAGGATCGACTTCAGGGGGCGACCCGTAAGGGGTATCTTTGGCGGGTCGCATTTGTTTTCAGAAGCACTCTCATCTTGTGGGCCAATCTTTGGTGATTTGAAAAGCGACCTTGTACCCCAGTGAACAGCCCGCTTAGTGGATGTACTTTCCTGTTTCTCGCTACCACCCTCTTTGGTTTCTTCTCCAGTTTCATTAACAACCGCGCTGTCGCCATTAGACGATGACTCAGCCACTTTTATTCCCAAACCATTGCTTGCTTCGGGCTGATCTGCTGTTTCTGGAGCAGCAGAGTTGTCAGATAAAATGTCATCCAACCCCACCTCTTCTTCATACCCGCCCCACTTTGTCTCGATTATGCCGTCCTGCGACCGGGCCTGCAGTATCTCCGTAGGACTTGCGGGTCGCGGAATATCCATCTCTATCTCGACTATATTGACCATGCAGGTGTGATAGCCAGCATTCTTTTGGGTATTCTGCTTGGTGAGGCGATCGAGTTGAAGTGCACCGAGCTGAGACAATGGCTTTGTGGTGCTTTGTTTCCGCTTCATGCTCTGGTAGTTGCGCTTCCCGATACTGGGAGTTTGAATATTAATTGGAAGTGGCTTCTGCGCACCAAGACGCCGTGAGCGCAACGATCTCAACCGTGAAGCTATTGGCTCCTGCAAATCTTTAGTAGAGTCGTTATCACCCACGGTATCACTTCGGTTGTCTGAGTTGTTTTCGTCATCATTCACATCATGGCTGGATTTGTTTTCTGAGTGTGGCTCTTTTGGCTTGCTATTACTTCCAATTTCCGAAACCAACTCAGCAGGCTCTGATGGTGGGGATAGAAGCTCGACACGTGCTGTTTTCATTAGATGACCAATCTGGGGCTCAGTGTCAGGAATGCTGGTCTCATCTTCTGGCGCCATGGGGTTATTGCTAGCCAATTCCAAATCACTGGCATCTCCTTCAACACTGCTGTCTGCTTTCCGTGCGGTGTCCGTGTCTGGAGATTCACACATGTTATTTGCAACACCCTCCACTTTAGGTGGAATGTTTGATGCACTTTTTACAGCACTGAGGGGCATCTCGTCGTCGTCGTCATCATCATCATCTTCTTCTTCATCATCGTAATTATTTAAATCTTTAGTGATACTCTCCAGTTCATTCGCTTTCTCCCCATCATCGCAAGTGATGTAATTCACAATTGGCTTAGTATCAGAATCGGTATCCTCAATCAGCCCATGGACAATCTCATCCACGCTCAGGTTTGATCTATCCTTTTCTTCTTGTTCTTTTGGCAAGCTTGGCTCAGATGTTTCGAGTACATGTTCAATAGAAGTCTTGTGTTGCAACAATTCGCCATGCTCCTCTTCTTGGGCTTTAGGGCTCAAGTGCTCCTCTATTGAAATGGAAAACCCCTTGTCCACCAAGACAGGAATAGCATCTGCCTTTATTTGGGGAACATCGTCGCTGACTGGCTTCTTTATGAAAGGAAGAACTGTTGTCTGTTGCACTGGATATACTTCTGGCAGTTTCGGCATGGGTTCTGGGTGATGATATTGTTGTTTTGTACTATCCTGATGATCGGCTTTCTCAACACTCGCCTTTTTCCTTGACATGGAATTTGACCAGTGCAGCTTTTTGGAAGATGAAAACGCGTTGGCCATTTTGCTCATCCACGATGAGCCTTTCGTGTGCTTTCCAGTGACGTTGCTGCTGCTAATGTTGGCAGTACTATGCTTCGATTCTTTTAGACTTCCTGTTCTTGCTGCGTGCTCCAACCCAGCTTGAGAGAGGTCATTGAACAGAGGCGTAAATGGCACATTTGGACTTGCACCATGATGTTCCGTATTGTCAACAGAATGTGTTGATGTGGATGATACACCTAGTGAATCCTGACTGGGGGTTGCATTCATGGATATGTTGAGTTTGTTTTTGAAATATAGTCGTCCATAGCGCCTGTTTGATTTTCCTTGATGGTCAAGCTCGACATCCAAGATATTGCCTGCTTTGTTATCTACATTGACATGATGAGTATTGAGAGCTGGTGCTGTCTGAGCCCTTCCGGCTGGTAGATTTAAACATTTGGGCTCTTTCGGTGGTATGGGAGGCCTTTGGGTGGTAATACCATCTTGAATAGGGAGATTTTTTATGTCAGTGTTGTCCTTAGGTGGAAGTTCTGGTCTCGATGACTGCGGTGGAGACCAAATATTCATATTTTGGACGGGCCTGGATAGACCATCATCAGGCATTGTATAGTTCATATGACCGCCATGCAATTCCTTCTCCAATGTACCTGATGGCAGGGGTGATAGTGGGGCACGGCTTGGAGGAAGCGCGTTTCCCGACGATTTTATATCAAATGCCGGGCGAGAGGGAATCGCCGGCTCAACCTCTATCGATGCGTAGCTGCTAGACACAGATCCGGCCTTTGACGATGACGCAGAACTCTTTGTTGATCCGTCATCTTTTGAAACGGGAGTATCTAAACCACTGTCATTTTGCTCGTGCGAATGAGAATTTGACACTCTCATTTTTTCATCAGTGAACTTTGGCAAGTGGCCAGACAGAACGTTGGACGTCAGATCGAGACTTTGATGTTTGGAATCTGTTTTTCGAGAATGATTCGTGATTATAGTTGCGTTGCGTTTGTTGAGCTTTGTGATATTTGAAAGATCCGATTCAGAGCTCACAGAGGGTAGGCTCGGGTGAGTAGACCTTGGTCTCACGCTGGTAGAACATTCGTCGGCATGCTTTGCTGCACGGCGATAACGCGCAACTTGAACCTGCTCTACTTTTGCCAACCACCAGCTTTGAAGTCGCTCAGCAATCCCTGGATCAACTTCTGGTATCTCTGGCACTCCACCGGACATTTTATTCAAATTTGAAGGAGAAGGCGATGCTGATATACCGTTCTCTGCGACCTGTGGAGACACTGACTCGTGACCCCTGTTGCTCGCCCTCCGTTTTGAAATGCTGTTGCTGCCATCGTTGATACTAAAATGGTCGGACGCTCCGCTCTGCAATGAAGTCATAGTGCGCCGCCTATCAAGATCACGCTTTTTACGAAGACTTAGCTCAGCACTGCTGACTGGGCCAAAAAAGACATCGTTGTCAGAACTATCGTCCTCTGCTGTAATTTCGTCGTCGTCGGATTTAGTCTGATCCCATGAGCTGCGTTTTCGTACCTGAGAGCCTATAGCATTATTTTGTTAACGAAATGTTATAACCAAAATGTACACGGTCACGTTAATTGGAGGGCGTGCATTATACCAGGATTCATTACTTACAATTTATGCTTCTTGAGAATCTGGCCTCATTAATGGGTTTGGTGTGTATTTCCTGGTCAGGAGCGCTGTTGCTGTTCAACGCAGAATTGGCAACATTGTCCCTTGTTGACCAGGAAAAATTTGTTTCATCTGAACCACCTGAGGGTGTTAAAATTACCATGACTTGGAAGCTCTATCTTAATATTTGTGTAGGAAATAAGCTTGGTTCTAGTGAACCCAAAATGAATGGGTTATAAATTTTGGTAAAAGTAAATAAGAGAAAGCCGAAAAATCTAAATGTATTGAAAAATGTATTAATAGCAGCTAGTTTTAGAACAGATAGACCAAGTATATCCTATAATAAACAAAGGCAGTAATCGTATAGGTGGAGAAAATGTAGCCAAGAATAAAACAGCACCAGGATTGGCCACCCTAAAAATAAATAGAAATTGAGATGGTCTTTATTCGCAATATTTAGGTGCTTTGTAACAAGACAATAAACACATTTTAAAGACATTTAAAAGTCAACAAAAATCCCTGTTGGCTTTTAACACTACTTTTGCCACAAACATCATCAAAAGGATAATATATATATTGCTGAAGGTTAAATGAGCTTATGAATATATGGCCAGACCTCACAAGCCTTTAGGCAAAATGGGTCTTCAGCAATTGCATATGAAATGGCTGGCGTTTGTGTAAAGATCTGAGAACACACTTCTATCACCATACATTTGATCACTAGTGAAATTTTATCAGATGTAAACTAAACAAGAATGGTGCAGGAAAAATTGTTTTTTTCCCTTTTTGGTTGAACCTGACCAAATGCCTATAAATTAGTATATTATATCTGAAGCTACTATATATTTTCTACCAGTATTAGGCTTCTTTGCCTAGAGCTGCCTGCTATCATCATGAATATCAAGTCCCACCTTTCCTGAGAGTAGTCACTTTTCGGCACAGTGGCCTATAACAGTGAGGGCTTATTTCTAAGCCATTTTCTTTGATACAGACAAAATTATTGATCATTTTATTTGTTATTTTGCCTTGTTATGGGCTGGTAGCCAATCTGATTAGAAGATCTAGCTATATGGGTTATAATTTTTGAAGGGTATACCTTTTGGCGACAAATGATTATAGGGGCAATTACAGCCAAATGAATGTCTGGTTTTACTAGTAAGCATTCCCCCTTCAAAAACAATCACCCAAATGTTTCAGACAGACAGACAAGATGGCTATGATAGATTGTGGATACAATAAAAGTGAAAACTAAGAAAGTTACATGTGCAAAAGTATTAAAATTTATTTATAGTAGATACTGGTTTTTTTCATTAGAGATGAAAGCAGCTTGGGATCTTCCCCATTTAGCAGTCTTTTCCGAATATCTGGGGCAATGATGCTACTGTGCCTCCCAACGACAAAGCCCCTGGACAAAGCCTGATGCAGTGCGCGGTAATGATCATTGCTCGCTTTCTTTAGCGCTTTGCACCATTCCTGGTCTGCTTCTGCGGTATCGGCTTTTACTATCCAGACGCTACAATCGTCAAGGACAACAAACCTCACACCATTGCATCCAGAGCTGGACCTACCATTAAATGCGGAATTCCTAGAACCATTGCCATGGTTGTGGATTGGCCCAAATAACCTGTTATGATCGTCTCTTTGAGATGGAAGCACTATTATGTCAGCGGTGTTTATTTGTTTGCGAGCCAACTTGTGCCCAGGCGTGTTATTGTTCCTAGAACAGTTATCTTTGATGGTTGCCAATATGAGCATGTCGTTGAATAAAAAGACATCTGCTTTTTTTCGACACAGCTGGTTTGCTGGTGTGGTTAAGGTCAGGGTTCCGTGCTTTTTTAGATGGCGTGGGCCAAGCAAGGTGGTATGTGATGTCAGATCAAGCTCAGGGTCGTTTAACAAGTGTGGCCAGTTAAGCACTTTTGAAATATGGGCAATAGCATCAGCTTGCTCCAGATCTTTGGAACGCCGGTCAACGATAGATGCCACTGACTCGCACATTGAATATGCCATGGCCAAATTCATGTAGTCTGGGTGCGTTTCTTCGGTAAACTTGATTATTGAGCTTAGATGGAGATGGTATTGGGTGATCCTCTGAATTGGCCGAATAAGCAGCCATTTGAAATCTCGCGGCCGCACCGTGGGGTCTCTCTCTGCTGCTGCGATAAGGTTCAGAACTTGAAGGTCAAAGCTTTCCTTTGTCAGAGGAAGCTGGAATGAAGGGACTTGTAGGGTCTGGGATGATGATGTTAATGATGATGGAACTGACAAGGTGGATGCACTTGAGCCGAAAGACAGAGTGGATGACGTTGATGGGCGAGAATATGTTGGAGATGGTGGCGCTGAGACACTATGCTTGAGGCTTTTTATCCGCTCCAGGTAGTCATACGCCTGCTTGTGTTTTGAGATGTATAGTGCATACTTGTCTTGAAACTTCCCTATGTGTCTTTGAACTATCTGCCCAAGGCTATCACTCAATGCTACTTGCAAATCCGTAGCTAACAGGGTGTTTAAAATAATGATATCCTCTAGGCATTCAAGGAGGGTAACTATGGGGCAGCTGTCGCTGTCCATGACCGTCTCTATAGCTGTGGGCTTTGTGGAAACCAGTGTTCCGCAAGGTACTGATGCTGGTGGAATCCATGACAGTCTCTTGAGCTGCTTCTGTCTAATAGGGACGCTGTTTTGGCGCTCCAGGCCTTTGGTACCATTGGTATAGCTATTTTGCAAAGTGACCATCGGCGAGTAAAATCTAGTCCATACAATGTTGATATCATTGAGATATGCCAACTCAGTCTCGATAAGGTCCTTGACTGCCTCATTCCTTTTTATCTGATTTAGTTGTGATGATGCTGACTCTTGTGTGCTGCTATTAAAGGCTATGGTTGCTTGCTGAACCTGCTGGCGGGCAGGGAGAGGCGGGGGTGGAGGCGCATACCTTTGCATTTCATCATAAATGGGGGCTGATGGCACATAACTCATATTAGCTATTACTACTTTTTACAAATATTTCTTTAAAGTGGGGGATGGCCAAAAATAAAATTAACACAAGAGAAAATATATAGTATAAAAAGCTACAACCAAAATAGAAAGGCAAAAGGGATGTGAGATCTTCCTCATCGCATTTGCGAAGCATCTTTGATGATGTACAAAGTATTCTAAAATTAGTCCAAAAAGACTCCGTGTCGCCTGTATACAGCTTATTACACCATGCCAAGAAAGCTTGATCAAAGCAAAACAGGATCTTACCAAGCTATGATACTTTTTAGAAGGTCAAGGGGGGTCATATGTCTTCATCTTATCATTAGCATGCATCAAGAGGTGTGAAGCTTTATCAGCAAGGACATCGTCCATTTCACAAATAATAGCTCAAGACAAGATGACCCATGGGCTCATTATTGCTTGGAAAGCAAATGGCAAACACAGTTTTTAGTGTATGTGGCATATAGACACCTCCCTAGGAGTAATAAAATGCTTTCATCTACTACAGAGGGTCTTTTCAGTGGTATATAGCCACCCCATAGGAGTAATAAAATGCCTAATCATCCATATCACTTGGAAAGCAAAAGCCATAGTAAAGAGTTGTATCACTACAGTATGCTATTGTTTCTTTTGCAGGAGTGGGGCCTTTATGGTATTTCCTCAGACTTGTCTTGTTTGGCGCGCACGCACACACACACGGGTGATGATTCTGAATGATGAATAGTATACCCCTCCTCTCTCTCTTTTTCTCTCACCCGCTTGTAATGGTATCACAGCATCAAATCGGACTTAACAGAGGGGTCTCAAAGATAAGCCCATTTGCAAAGCAAAACACAATGAAGAAAGGAGGGCTTCAAAGCATTGTCTAGTCTGGGTTAAAGTGCAAAACGTGTGCACAAGTATCATCAATACAGCCAAGGTGAACTGGCGCTGAGTTAATGAGAGTCACAGTAATTTGTTCCTGAGGCAGGGCATTGCATTACATCACTGTCGCTCGTCCATTGGCTTATAGGACCAGCCTTACCATCTTCCTTTTAGCTCTGGCTTAGGAAGAACAATTTATTGCTATTGATAGCACCGGCTTGGACTGGAAACCCAACAGAAATGCCAATTTCGCAAAGTGCCAAAACGATTAGATCAAATATAATCAACATGGCTCAAAGGAAATCACAAAAGTCACGGGTTTTCATTGTGGTCGGTGCTTAGAGTATACCGTGATCCGACCGTGGGTAAATCTGGCGAATGCATAGCCACTCTGGATCGGGGACAAAGGCAAAGAGAGGCTCAATTAATCTCGTAAATTTTGCTGAGGTTGGCTAGTATGGGTGACATGTCACGTTGGAGGAGCCATGAAGGATTAGGGGAATGCATTCTGCGATTGAAGTACTGTTTCCTCCATCCAGACCCAATTTGCCATCCATTATTTATGCGCATTCGTCAACCTTAAAAGGGCGTGCCATAGGCATGTGAGCATGAGACCTGGTATCGTTCTTCATTTGTTGTCTTTTTAAGTTTAGTTCTGTAATAGCTCTTGGTATTTGTACTTTCTAAATATCTGTCCAGTTCTTGTAAACACCATTACTTCTGTCCAGCAACCATGTTTCGCAACAGCCTCCAGATTCTTTCACGCCGCGCCTTGACCAACAATCTCCGTGCCTTTTCCACAACTGCTCTAAATAGGACAGAGTCTGTGGGTGCTGCCCTGAACTCGCTGCATACCTTCACCGAGGAAGAAGAGATGATGCGCGATATGGGTAATGTCCTCTCTGCTCTCCAAAACAAAATCTTATAGAGCTATGATATTTGCTTACTTACTAACATTTGCTTCATGCCTACATTTATTGTCTGCAGTTTCAAAGTTTGCCCAAGATGTTATACAGCCCAAGGTCCAGGAAATGGAGGAAAACGAAAAAACCGATCCTGTTGTCATCAAAGAGTTGTTCAACCAAGGTGTAAGTGCCATCACGTTCTTTGTTTGTAGATCTGCACGTGATCGTTGAACGTGGTTGTGATGTTTAGATCCGATGTTACTATAAATGTACTAACACAGCCTAAATATACACATCCACAAATATATAGCTAATGGGCATCGAAACATCCGCCGATCTTGGAGGTGCTGAGGCATCGTTTACTTCTGCCATCATTGCTGTTGAGGAGATCGCAAAGGTTGACGCTTCGATCGCTACTCTCTGCGACGTCCACAACACGCTTGTGAACACTGTGTTACGCCAGCACGCAAATGATGAGCTAAAGAATAAGTATCTCTCTCAGCTTGCTACAGATAAGGTTGGCTCTTTCTGTCTCACCGAGGCAGGATCAGGTAGCGACGCTTTTGCCCTTGCCACCCGTGCTGAAAAGAAGGGCGACTACTGGGTTCTCAATGGCAGCAAAATGTGGATCTCCAACTCTGCCGAGGCAGAAATTTTCCTAGTGTTTGCTAACATTGACCCAAGCAAGGGGTATAAGGGTATCTCGTGCTTCTTAGTCGAGAAAGATATGGGAGTCAAGATCGCCAAAAAGGAAAAGAAGCTGGGTATCCGTGCCTCATCCACTTGTGTACTCGACTTTGACGAAGTCAAGGTCCCAGAATCCAATGTTGTCGGTGAGCTTGGTAAGGGCTACAGATATGCCATCGAGATCCTCAACGAGGGTCGCATAGGCATTGCTGCCCAGATGTTGGGAATTGCACAGGGCGTTTACGAGCAAACTATGCCATATTTGTTCCAGAGAAAGCAGTTCAACACATACATTGGCGACTTCCAGGGAATGCAGCACCAGTATGCCAAGATAGCCACTGACATTGAAGCAGCAAGGCTCTTGACGTACAATGCTGCTCGTCTCAAGGAAGAGGGCAAGTCTTTCGTAAAGGAGGCTGCAATGGCCAAACTGTTTGCCTGCCAAGTAGCAGAAGAGTCAGCATCCAAGTGCATTGAGTGGCTCGGAGGGGTTGGCTTCACCCGCGAACTTCCAGCAGAAAAGTTCTACCGTGATGCCAAAATCGGAAGCATATATGAGGGTAGGCTGGTTTATTAGATATACATGCTATGAAAAAGATATTTGGGCCAGGAACTAAGATACATTTTGCTTTATATAATAGGAACTTCGAACATCCAGCTTCAGACCATCGCAAAGCACATTGCTGCCCAGTATAGACAATAGGCCAGCCAGCTTACCTACTGCGTGTTATTTTTTGCTTATATATCATTTTCTGTCTATTTTATTTTTTCACCCCTTCAGGGGTAAATTAAAGCTGTCATCATATCTAGTCGGAAGAAATACATCCCCATCATTATAAATATCACAACCCATGTTTAAATGCCCTTTTGCCAGATCGGCGACTGGCCAAATAACATTGTAATTGAAATCAAACACAAAAGAAGAGGCGTGTATGTGCCTTTTGGCAATAAATTGTACAATCGTAAAGATGTCTATAATTCTGTGCTTATTTAGCTACTGCTGCTGCTGTCTTCTTTTCCTCATTAATTTTAGCAAGCATTTTAGAACGTCTGAGGAAGCTATTTTGCGTAGTAGTCAAATGACAACATAGTTAGTTTGTGTCTACAGCCCATGAGCTACCAATGACTGGAAATGGTGACTACTGAAATCTTACTCTTCATATTGACATTTTTCGTATTCGTGGCGCTCGTCTTCGCATTTCCATGGCATGTAGGCTGTCCTGTGGCGACATTTGTTTAAGGGAACGAGGAGGTGGGCGCAGTAGTCACGGTAATGTAAAGGTAATCTGGCCTCGGCCATTTCCTTCTGCGATATCTTCATTTCTACAAAGCAAAACAGTGGTATAATTTGAGTTGTAATGAGCTTTCTTGCAAGAATCTCGAGTTAAATATTCTTGATTCAGGTAAATTCTTACCAGGCTCCATTTCTAGAAACAGGAAATCTTGAAAATATGTATATATGTAAAAACGAGGTGTAGTATATAAATGTAATATTAAATTCACAAAAGGCGTTGTTAGATACAAGTGCTAGGGCTAAAAAACAGACTACCAAGACAGTAATGGGACTTGATCACATTTACAATTGATAAGATCAGATCACTCCATATTATAACGCTCCAACTTTGTTGTGTTCGGTGCTTACACAACATTAGACTCTTTTTTGCTGATCGATCCTTTCTGAGCTTACTTTCTGATAAACTACGAATTAGCAATTCGGTGTTGTAAATGTTGGCCAGTGCTTTTCATACTCGCTTGGCTCTCAACCCACGTATCTGCATAAACAGCATCGTAAGGCGCCAGCTGTCAGCTACATGTTTTAAACGCAAAAGTCTCTATGTCAGTACACCAATATTCTATGTGAACTCAGGTATGTTGTCTCTAAATGGAGGTATTGCTGTACACGAAAAACCAAATATGCTTGTATAAAACCACACATTGTACATTTGCTTCTGGAATAAACGCTGTGGCTCCCTATAATAAAATAGTGCCACACATCGGACATCTATATTCCGCTGTTATCGCCGATGCCATCAAGAGATACAACGAATTGCTCGATAGAAGCGTCATTTTAAGCACAGGAACCGACGAACATGGCCTTAAGGTAGTATACGGACTGCATTATCTATGGCCTTAGATTAACAATGGCAAATATTAGCGACTATAGATCCTACATTTATAAGCAAACACTAATACATGATAGATGGCTGCATGGGTATACTGATATATAGATACAGCAAGCGGCAGATAAAGCCAAAATGAACCCACTGGACTTTTGTACCATGCATTCTGAGAAATTCAAGGTAGCTATATATATATAATATCGTGGCTCCACGCTGTTTAAATCGAATGATTGACAAAATAAGAACCTGCCCATATAGGAAATGTTCAAAGTCGCAAATATATCATACACTGATTTTATTCGGACATCAGAAAGACGGCACTATAAAGCAGTTTCACACTTTTGGGTAATATATGTGATAAAGAAGTATGAAGATGTGCCTGGATTTATACATATATGATCAAATATTAACTCTAGCATTTCAATAGGACATCCTCTTTCAAAAAGGCTTCATCTATAAAGGAAAGCACTCTGGCTGGTACTCGATCTCCGATGAAGCGTTTTACACAGATTCACAGATCGAGGAGACCATTGATCAAAAGACCGGAAAAAAGATCATGGTGGGCTAAATTCTACATTGGTTATAAACTTTATTTACCATATATACATATCATACCTAATACCGCCGATGTTTTTATAGGTATCAAAAGAATCGGGTCAGCAGGTTGAATGGACTGAAGAAGAAAATTACAAATTCAAACTAAGTCTATTCAAAGATCGGTTGATAGAGTGGATAAAAACAACTCCTGATGGTAATATACCTATATATATAGACACATACATAATGGTTACCGTAAAGACAGCCGGCTAGCCATATACACATCTTATCAACTATGCGTTTAAAACTTCTGCTTATAGTTATTTATCCCCCCTCGAGGAGAAACGAGGTACTTTCATGGCTGCAATCAGATATTACAGATCTATCGGTTTCCAGACCCAGAAGTCGTCTCACGTGGGGAATACCAGTTCCTGGCGATCCTGAACACACAATATATGTGTGGCTGGATGCTTTGGTAAACTATGCAACAGTCAATGGCTACCCATGGTCTAACTCTCTTGAAGCAAAAAGTCAAGAAGCAGCTTCCAACAACTTTCCTGCCGATATCCACGTAGTTGGAAAGGATATCATAAGGTAAGGACATTTTAAATCAAAATTCATGATGAATACATCCTCTCCCTTTCAGCCGAATAATTCGATATGATGGTTTGGTATGGTATGGTATGGTAAAGGTTTCATGCAGTCTACTGGCCTGCATTTCTGATGGCAGCAGGTTTGCCTCTGCCTAAGCGTATACTTGCACATGCCCACTGGACCATGGATAACATGAAGATGTCCAAGAGCCGTGGAAATGTCGCCGATCCTTTCCAGGCCTTTGAAAAGTTTGGAGTTGACCCGATCAGGTACTATTTGATACGAAACGGCGGCTTGGCTGACGATGGAGGTAAGCGGCGCTGTGGTTTTTTGAAACCTGCTGTGCTGGTAAAAACAACGATTTTTAAAGACGATATAATATATTTGAATTTAGATTACTCTGAATCCTTAATCTACACCCACTACAACAAAGACTTGGCTGGACAACTTGGAAATCTTGTCTCCCGCTGTATGGCAAGAAAGATGGGTGCGAGCTTGTCACAGTTTTCTGGCCTAGGCAAAGCGCAGCGAGATGATACGAATGTCAGCACCCATGATACAGACATCAAATCAGCTCTGGCCGCCCTCAAAGGTAGGTTGTAGATAGATGCGAGCATTAGGATGGTATGGAAACTGTGACCAACTGTGGAATTTCTGGGACTGTAGACGATGTTGGGAGGCTTTTCGACCAGCAGGAGCTTGCAAAAGGAATTGGAAAGGTTGTGAATTCGATATCAAAGGTAGGAAGGACACTCCTGTTTAGCAGACATTCCCAAATCATTATAGTGCATGTGCATTATCTCCACATATCGGTACTCTTTTTAGGCAAACAAGTACTTTAGTGATAACGAGCCATGGGTCTTGGCAAAGTCTGACAACGCTGAAGACAAGAAAAGATTGCAGACCGTACTTTTCTACTCGCTTGAGGCAGCGCGGATATCAGGAATAATGCTGCAGCCCATCATGCCGTCAAAAGCAGCTGATGTTCTTGATGCACTGTGTGTTCCCTCCAGTGAGCGAAGCTGGAATTATGCTGCTTTCGGCGCTGGGTGGTCGTCGGGGCAAACGAATAACAGTAGTGACTCCAAGCCGCTCTTTCCTCGCCTAAAATAGGATACATTTTGATAGGCGCTGCTAGCTTTTTCATTACTATGGCAAAGCTGGGTTTTGCTTTTGGAACCCTAACCTATTTGCATTGGTGCGGGATTTATAATAAATAGTATTCATGACACAGCTGGCTGCAGCGGGGGATTTAAACAGCACACATATACGGATCATTGTTTTTGAAGGGCCAATTTTTACTTGTAGGCCAGTTTTGCTATGCATATTGGCCAACCTATACTATCATTGATAATATACACCCTCTCTCTCTCCCACAGTATGTATTTAGCCCTTCGAAAATAGCCTCCCATATATGTTCCAAACATCCAGTAAGAGCCACATATACCACTACTCCATACGCTATGTTTGACATGCAATCAAACAAAGTATAGCCATTATGAAGATGATCTCTGTAAAAAAGAGGGGACACAGCCTTGTGTGTTTGTACTTGTTTCTCTTATCGCTCACACAGCCTGGGGCTTTATCAACAGCAGGTAAAGCTGATATGACAACCAGCCGTTTCAAAATACCATCAATGTTCACTGTGATAGCATGGGACTTCGTCACTAGGTATGGCCCTTTTTAAGCACAAGATCCGCCACTCGTGTTAATTTGTTGACTCTGCTATACTTTCTAACTGATCACTGATCTCTCCAGCAGCTAGTGTGTTAGCTCGGCTTCTTTTGTTTTCGCTCTTGCCAATATGTCTTTTGTTCGCGCTCTCCGCACCCCTCTATTTACCTCTGCACTCTGCAAGTCCGCTAACCGCGCTCCAATTTACTCATTTGCTCGTAAAATGTCCAGCATCAACTACATTTCCACCGACAAGGCCGCCGGCGCTCTTGGTCACTACTCCCAGGCCATCAGAACCGGAAACCAGGTCTACCTCTCTGGCCAATTGGGCATTAAGCCAGGAAGCAAGGAGCTCGTTTCTGACGACATTACCGAGCAGACCGAGCAGGCTTTGGAGAACCTGAAGGCTGTTCTTGAGGCTTCTGGATCCAGCATCGAGAACGTCGTCAAGACCACCGTTTTCCTCAGCGACATCAACGACTTTGTAAAGATGAACACCGTATACGAACAGAAGTTTGGCAGCCACAAGCCGGCCCGCTCTGCCTTTGAGGTTGCAAACCTCCCCAAGGCCGCCAAGGTCGAAATAGAATGCATTGCCAATGCCATCAACACTCAATAAGCACCAACCACCCTAGTTATAAACCAGATAATAGAGGAAGATATGTGCTGAGTGCCTTGGTCCGAAATATTGAGAATTAGCCAGGAATACGTGACATGGCCAATTCTCGTATAGAATTGCTTTGATTATTCTTTGCAGCTTGGTCTACATTTTGAATAAAAATCAAAATACTCATACCAGTTTTATAAAGGCGGTTTTGCCAGCGATTTGGCCAACATACATACGCTTGTCAGATATGAATGTGGTAGGAACATAGTATGTCAACTAAAAAGTTGGTGAATACAAATACACACATGGGTTGATTAGCCCATATCCTAGTAAAAAAATATGCCAATTAACTGACCTAATAGCAGTTATAGTATTGGTCCTTTTTAATTATTTATTCAATGGCGTGATGAAAGAACCCTCTTCATATTCAAATGAATCATTACTTTGACTCTCTCTCTCTCTTGATTGCACTGATTACTCTTTGTTCATGACTAGTTTGCAGGAACCAAAGATACCCGAGCAAAGAGGCCATATCATATCAAAACATCATAAATGAACCCGACGCACCTGATGAAGGGCTCACATTCATGGCCAGGTATCATGTTCTTTGGGATTCATCAAGAGCTTAGTGCCTAAAATAGATGGGGAGCAGGGTAATATATGCGATTTTAAATCAATAATGTCCTGGCGCCAGTCAAAGCAGGCATGGACTTTTAGCAAGACTCAAGTTGAGACCCCTATATATGTTTGCATTATCCTTCAATGCAGATCTAATACTTATGCAATATTTCTTCTCCAACATCTCCCATTCTAAAAGGCACTATTATATCTACAATTACCTTCTAGCCCCCTCGAAATAAAATTGTTATATTTCTTAGCCCATATAGTACTATACTCACGCATTTATTTTTTATTTACTTAAAACTAAAAGCAGAATGGATAGTCCATTTGCTGAAAAAACCCCTACAGCCAAGAAAGCTGGTAAAAATGCTGATAATGTAAAACCCGACATTGTTCTGGCTCCCATGCAGCCTCTAAGAACCCGCTATACCTCTCAAGAAAGGTGCGTTACTGTCCAGTATTTTTTTGACAACACATTTGGGGGGAGCCGCCTGATTAACAAAGAGCTCCTCGTCAAACACCTTGGAAAGAACAACAAGTCCAAGGTTCTTCACAGGATAAGCAACCTTAAAGAGCGCCACCAGCGCTTTGTGAGCAAAGAGCTTCTTGGTGATGAAAGAAGATACTTTGGAATTCTTTTAAAAATTGTCTCGCCACATCTTCCTGAAGGTCATCCAAGGAAGATTCCAGACTGCACAGACCCTGACCCAAAGGACAAGGACCTCATTATTGAGGTCTGCTATCGCGAAGTGCTGGGTATGGGGTTTGTTAAGTCTGATTGGCATATCATAAGCCAGGTGGCAGCACTCAAGGAAAGGCTTGTGCAGCTTCGAGCAAAGTTCCAGGAATGGATTAATACCTCATTTGGCCCAAATTTGTTTGTGCTCAGGGACCCTCTCAGGCCAACATATGCTCCTAAAGGCACAGCAGCACTTCTTCACAAGGACAGCACTGTACAACAAAGGCTTCACTTTGGAAATGAAATTCATAACCCCTATCAAAAGCCATTATTTGACATGAACATTGCATTTAACAATGCCAATAGTGATGGCTTGTCCCATTTCTATAATGACAGTCAGCCTTATCTATCATTCGAAAACATAGCACAAAGCAATGCCACTACAGCATCAACGTTTCCTCAGTGGAATGCGCCAGACACCCATGGTTGCTACTCCACAGGGCTTGCGCTTCCATTTTCCAGTGCTCCTCAAAGTGGTCCCACAAACCTTACTGAAGAAGATAAGGAGACGCATCAGCAAAAAGATACCAGCTTCTACCTTTCTAATTATCAAGTTGAAAACCAAACACACGTCGACCATATAACAGACGATGCTGGCTCATGGTATACTATGGCCTCAAATGCATCTTATGCAGAGTCGATCAATGACTCTAGTCTTTTTGGTGCAATGGCCTGCAATGACCCAGATCCAAATGCCATTATCCCCTATGTAGACATGTCTCTAGTGAAGAAGCTAAGCACAGATTACTCGGCTGAAGCTGGCCAGCACATGGATCCTAGCACAAATCTGCTCTCACTTGTTGATGCAAATGTCTTTGGGTCATCGGGCTGTACTAAATAAACAGCGCTGCTTCTACTGCTATCATCCCTAGTTTTACTATTATATAGTCTTTAACCAAAATCCTTGTAAATATTCTCAAATGTAAATAATGTTTCAAAAAGTGCTAATTTCTAATGAATCTGTTCGTTTGTTGTATTAAAATCCATTTAATATGTAAAAGCTTGCAAAAAATGTATCATAGGCTTATAAAATGAAATGGCATATGTCGATACTGTTGATACAAAGCAAAGCGCAGAGAGGGAGATAAAGGGCTTATGCGTGTTGACAAGCCCAGAAGCGCATTTTGTAAGACTTAGAGGTCGTTGATTTTGGCTGGGCTGTCTATGTGAAGAGGAACAGTGATTTGTTTACCAGCAAGGCCCTCCAGTCCTTCGCCAGAATAGCTGACCAGTGGTGAGATCTCGAATCCCTTCTCTTCAATCTCCTTGTCAGTAGCATTGAACGTAGCTCCTGCATTGCGGGCAAAACGGACGCACTGCTGGATAAGATGCTTGCGGCTGGTCTCTGGACAGTCAGTGGCAGATCCTGGCGCATTCTTTAGTGGGGAGAAGTCATCTGCGCGCTCGACTTCAAGAACAGCCATACGGTCAACATAGGGGAAGACATCGAACACAAAACGCTCAAGCTTGATGCCATTTGGCTTTCCTGGAACTTCAAGGGAACCAGTCTCAGAGTTGTAGTGCTTGATCTTCTTCTTTGCGACATGGTGTTCAAGGGTACTCTCGATCTCTGGAACTCTGAATTGAAGGAAGTCCAATGTATAGAAGTGGTTGACAATGTTTCCAGCATTGTAGCTAAGCTCGCCGTTTGGTGTGCCATCGCGTGTCTGGCGGGCCATCGACTCAGAGATTTCGCTGTATTCCACCACGCTGTAACGGCCATTGCGCTTGCAGATAACGCCCACGGGCTCATCCCATGATGCCTTGGGGACTACTTTGGTGCCGCATTCTGCGTTCTGAGAAAGAGCGTATCCGATAAACACTGGGTCGGCAACACGGACAAGACAGTTGTCAACACAGTATGAGTGCACGCACTCAACACCGCGCTCACGAAGCCACGAAATAACATTGTTTTTAATTAAGGCTCCGTAAATCCCACCATTACCGTCAGGGGCAACGGCAACACGGAACGGGCTTTCAAGGAAAATCTTGCCCTCAAAGTCGAAGCATGGAAGTGTGCCCTGGTTGAACAAAAGAACATTGTCCTTCTTGAGCCCATAGTAGTCATTCTTCTCAAACTCGCGCCTGGTGGCTTCATAGGTAGGCTCTGAGGTCATGATAACCCATGGGATGGTGGAGGACTCTTTGTTGCCGGAGCCGGCAGCAGCCCATTCTTGGAGACGAAGGATGCGCTCGGCCTGAATCTGGAAGAGGCTCTTGTGGCTGGGCATACCAATGTCGTAGCAGCCCTTTGGATCGGGACTGCCGAGTCTTGTTCCCTGGCCACCAGCCATAAGAATTACAGCAACCTTACCCTGGCTGATGTGTGAGAGACCCTTGGAGCGCCACTCGACAAGTTTTTCTTTTGGAGAGTTGATGGTAGATGCAAAGCTTCCAGTGGGCAAAGGCTCGATAACGCCAGCATCGGCCTGCTTGGGGTTGCGGACCGTCTGGTCAAAGTATTTGTTTGCGGCCTCGACGTCAAGAGAGGAAAGCTGCTTGAACAAGGCATCGGCTTGTTCGGCAGTAAGATCGTTGAAGTTATCCAGAAGGTGGCCCTGACCAGCCTCTCTGTACCGGTCCTTTAGTTTTCCAAGGGCTTCTGAAGGAAAGGATATGCTGTTTACCATTGTAGAGATGAATTTGAACAAAGTGAATGGAAATGAAAATGAGAGAAGTGTGATTTGCTTGCTTAAGGCTACCCTGAAATAAAGTAATATCCTACAAAAGAATTGACAAAGGCGATAGAAACAAGGCAAAGGTGATATTGCAACAGATGGTATATCAGTAAGAAAAAGACCCAAAGGAGATTAAACTCCATCAAAGAGGCCCTGGTTCCTTCTTTTAATGCCATGATGAAAGCCACTACTGAGGTCGTATGCAAGGAAGGGCGCAGCCCAGACAAGCCAAAAGTTGGTGGTGGTCAGTGGAAATTTAACACAATTCGCAGTTTCATTCTGACAGCCACACTGTAACCGAGACACAAATATATGGTTGCGATCTGCAACGCCCTTGAAAATTCGCTAATCATTGGCCCATTCTGGTCTGGCACTAAAGACAATCTTCGACTGTTACTTTACTTTCAAACAGGCTTGATGGAGTAGTCTATTTGCCTCCCATTTGTCACTAACACTGTGTCCTTGTTGGGACCCGGGCGAGCTCCGAGTAAATCGGTCTTGGTCAGCCAACCCATATGGACTGATGGGGCTCGCCAGACACTCACTCTTTGGTCTATCCCTTCCCCACCCTTTGTTTAACTAGGCTTGAAACGTGTTTACAGCAGCCCGTTTTTTGCGCTTCCCAAAGCATGACGCAAAGTGTTTATGCTAAAAATAGCTTCAGCCATACAAAAAAGAATGTGATATGCCACACTGTTGTTGATGAAAAATACCCAAACTGAATCGGATTACAGTCCGAAAAACAGAATGACAGCCTGACTATCAAATACAGATTCTCTATCAAGTACTACTGATGAGGACCAGAGGATCTCTCTCCACCTGCTTTCGATTAAAATAGCTCATGATGGAGGGGCGAGATAAATGAATGTTAATGAAAATCTGATCCAAAGCAGTGGAACCGCTAACCCTCTTACTTTTGGAATTGTTGGTGCCATTATTGCCATGGATTCAAAAACTATCTATCTAGCAACTGCTGTACCTGGAGCTCTTTGGACATTACAGTCTTTTTGTCCGTGGTTATGATTAGATGATTAAGCCTTTATCACTTTTATGGAGGTGGGTAGCCATATGGGTAGTTATTTTTGAAGGGTTACCCACTTGCTAATAGATTGTGATCACTCATTTGGCTGCGATTGCCTGTATAATCATTGGCCACCAAAAGTCACCCTTCAAAAATTATGATGCATATGCCACATACACTAAAAATTGTATTTAACAAACCAATGATTCAATGGACATTAGTTGCTTCCTTTCGGTCTTGTGAGCCCATAACCTCTACGGCTATTCTTTTTATCAATGTTGATATTTGACAATAGACTACAAAAAGAAGGTATAGTATTGTGGGGAATACACAATACAGTGCTCCACCCATCGGGCCATGGCCAAGTTAGTTACACAATTTGTCCAAGATGGTGATCAGGGCCTTAGCATCAGCCTGATTGTAAGCAGATAAATCTAGATAGTATGTACAATATCGATGAAGGGGCTTGTGACATTTTGCATTTCTAATAAAATACCTTCAGGGGCGGGGATTATAAATAACCAATCCTAGATTTATTCGTTAAAAGCAAACAGGGCATTGGCCTTTCAACATGACGTGATCAAAAACTGCTGGTAGCAAGGGAGTTATCACGCAGTGTTAAATCGCTTCATCACCACAGCATCTTGTTCCGCCATTGTTCTTACCAATTCAACTTTTTAAGCTAACTATTACTACTTATTAATGATCCGCTCTCTGCAAGCGCTTGGGCCGCGTCTTGGTGAGTCTGGGAGGAAATGTGCTCTTAAACCACGACGATCTTCATAAGCCATGATCACGAATATATATCATTATTATACCAATTTGTAGGCCTATCGAAGCATATACCCACAACTTTCTACGCTCTACCAGCCCAACATACGACCAGGGCACTGAGCACCAACTCTGTTCAAAGTAAGCCTGATAGAATAAGTAGCAGAAAACACCCATGGTATTGTATCTGTTATCCCGACGGTCCTCTTGATTACTAACAATGGCTTTGCTTCCGCCACCAAGACGCACCGGTGTTTAGTAGAGCGGTAAAAAGCGCAAACCCACCGATGGACTTTCCATGCATAGATCGCCTCGAAACCCGCCAGAAAGACCTTGCTCAAGAGGGTCCAGAGCCTCATTACCAAAGAGTAGTCACTGGCTATGAGCTCTATAGCCACAAAGAGCCCTTTGTTTGCAGCCATGGAGGCGTGCTCCCCAAGTACGATATAGCTTATGAGACCTGGGGCACTTTGAATTCGGCCCGTGACAATGCTGTGCTAATTCACACTGGACTATCGGCAAGTAGTCATGCTCGTAGCCACGATAAAAACCCAAACCCTGGCTGGTGGGAAAAGTTTATAGGTATGTCAGCCTGCCACCTGTTGGTGATCCTCCGCCTTATCATAATATGTCTTACTAATGCATCTCGTGTTCAACTATTTGCCGTAGGGCCTGGCTTGGCAATTGACACCAACAAGTTTTTTGTTATATGTACTAATGCAATCGGTGGCTGCTATGGGTCTACAGGCCCCGGATCGATAGACCCGGCCACGGGCTACCACTATGGCAGCAGGTTCCCCCTATTGACTATCAATGACATCATTCGTGCACAATTCAACCTCCTTGACTCGCTGAAAATCGACAAGCTTTATGCAAGTGTTGGCGCAAGTATGGGAGGAATGCAGTCCCTTATGGCGGCTAAGCTGTTCCCAGAAAGGGTTGGCCGCTTGATTACCATATCCGCCTGTGCCAGGTCTCATCCTTATTCGATTGCTCTTAGGTTTGCCCAAAGACAAGGTACTTGGAATATAGGCTCTATTTGAGACCGCCCAAACCACATACAGCAAATGTGTATATATTTATATTTTTGTCACTGCTGATTTCTAAAAGCTCATGGTGGATTTGTACTATAGTTCTAATGTCCGATCCCAACTTCAACAGAGGCTTTTACTATGGAAAAATACCACCCCATGTTGGAATGAAGCTGGCACGCCAAATAGCCACAGTCACCTACAGATCAGGCCCCGAATGGGAACAAAGATTTGGCCGCAGACGCCAGTACTCCGAAAAGTCCCCGGCATTTTGTCCCGACTTCCTCATCGAGACTTACATAGACCACCAGAGTGAAAAGTTCTGTCTGCAGTACGATGCTAATTCACTGATATACCTTTCCAAGGCCATGGACATGTTCGATGTTTCAGCATCAGTTACGGAAAGGCTTGACAAAAATATACAGGAGGCCAGGGAAAAGTTATCAAAAGGCGGAAGTGCTCAGAACCAAATCAACCCTACAGTCTGCATGGTAGAGTCTGAACAGGGTCAGGCCCAAACTTCGCCTAGTGAGACCGAATCTGATATTAGAGAAGATCTAGTGAAAGGTGTTGAGAATATCCAGCACCCTACTTTGGTACTGGGTGTCCAGTCAGACATTCTTTTCCCCATTAAGCAGCAAAAGGAGATCGCAGATATTCTTCGTGAGGCAGGAAACTCCAGAGTCACATACTACGAACTGGATGCACTTTATGGTCACGATACATTCCTTATCGATGTTACTAATGTTGGTGCGGCTATAAAGGGACACCTGGAAAATCTCATTTCTTGATTTTTGTTGATAGAAACTAACTTTATTTTCTACAATAATATGACAGCATGTTGCTATTCTAATACAGGGTTTGTGATAGTTATAAAAAATAATCTCCGCTGATCTAATCAGAAAGAATTGGAAGATATAAAATAATACTGTTATAATAGTACAAAGGCTTAGCTTGTTTGTTGCTATTGCTACAATAATATGTGACATTTACCTCTCTAGGATTTGGCCTTGGTGACTGGTTCTTTATTCGTGGTGCGGCATCAAAGCAGTTTGGAAATCTCTCGAGATAGGGGCTAACTTCTAATATGCTTGCAATATTTTTACAGCGGTAGCAATAGTTTGGTGCAGACCACACCGTCGTTAAAAGGTCATTAAACAGTATCTAAATAGCATAGCATAGCATAGCTTTTAATGCATGGACTATTTGGTAAATATCTTTCCTTTCACTTATGCAATGTGCCAAAGCTTTTCTTACATTGTAACCATCCATACAAAGCTGGTGGGCCCTCAATACATGAGACATGTTGTTATTATGCAAGAACCTTTTGACAGCATCTTGTCCAAAAAGATACCCAGTCCCTCTAGTTAAAATTAGGTAGCGCATTTTTGTAAGTTGGAGATCTAGTGATGATGACTACTAAAATTCAAATTCCAGTGTTACCTTAGCGATTTTTTGAACTCTTTAACGTCATTATGGATGTCGGGATCAGACCATAGCATGTCAGCAAATGGTCCTTCATGGGGCACCTCTATTAGTACAACAGATTATGTAGTTGTGTTTGGATAAAAACCATAGTGATCAATGTTAGCCAACTGCGGGCAGTTTTAAGTAAGAGGGAAATATATGTTACCTCTAAAACGATTGATGGCGTATATTTCACCGATATTTAAAGCTGATGGCGATAGTCCTGTTATAGGTAGGATTCTGGTTAAGTATAGATCAAAGCGGTATAGCTCTGGCATATATTACACCTCCAAAAAGAACTGGAAATACCTCCGTGGACGCAAAATATGCTGGAGTCGATGGTTGCGGCTATCGTCAAGTAGTCGAATGCATCAGTAAACAGCCGCCAAACATTGCTTGAGCCATACTTTTTGATGCATTCGTCATAAAATCCATAGCCCTAAGGTAGTGCATATATATATCTTGTATTTATATGTTTGCAAGACGTTTACTGTTATAAAAACTGTTTGGTTACATTAGACTTACCTTTGTTACTACTCTTGATTCATGATTGCCTCTCAGCAAGTAAACCCTATTTGGAAACCGGACTTTTAGGCTCATCAGAAGCGCCATGGTGTTTATACTATCATTCCCACGGTCTACATAATCCCCTATAAAAAGCGCCGGGAAAATGAATGCAAAGACATTGAGCAAGGGATGATTGAAAACACATGCTGGGATCTTTTCGGTTAAAGGCTTGCCTAAAAATAAGTAGTTTGTGTATGGCACTGGTCCCCCGATCTTGAATATTTCTAAAACATCAGTAAATTGTCTAAATCAATGTGGCTTTGAGTTAAATGATGTATCTTTGTTTGAGTTTCAAGACAATGTCGGAGGGCTTTCACCTACCCATGCACGTCGCCAACAACCGTGATGGGAGAGGATATACGTACTACGTTGCTCTCCCCTCCCATTATCTCTTTGAATTTAGCGCAGAGGTCGTATATTTCAGCTTCATTCAAGATTTCCCGCCGCTCTAGCCTCTCGATGTACACGTCCACTTGAGAAACCATTAGTTACTGGTCTAAATCACCACATTCGGGGAATATAACCCTCATGCATGTCCAAGCGTTTATATGGAGGTGAATAAGCTTCCAGGCTGCAGCATAATTGTCCTCTTCGTAAGCCCCATACCATTTATGGGTACAAATCTACTCCTGCAGGCAAAAATTAAAAAGAAATCGGCCTGTGTAATAATCTGGAAAATAATGCTAACAATGTTAAGTTCGCATCATACTCAAAACTCATAACAGTGTTTAATTTCAAGAGCAGTATCATTAAAAATATTTGCGTTTAAATTATTTGCTACAGTGAAAAAATTTTAAAACGTAGTAATGTGGTCATGAGCTATGCTATATGGGCGTAAAAAGACATAACGAAATATACAGCACAAAATATTTTGGTGGTAAAGACAGAAGCGAGCTAGTTGAGCAGATTTTTGATGCTCAGCTTTGATGAAGGTGAAACTGGGGTGGATGCTGATGATGGCATCTTTGGTGACGGGAAAGGCGTAAAGCAGTATGGCTTGCTATCTTCAGCAGAGCGACGCCCATCTTGGCTGTGGATGGGCGGTTTGATACCGAGGGCCGAAATGCTCGTCAGGCTTCGACCACGAACAGGGTTTTGGGGGGCCGTTGGAGTTATGAAATGGGGCTGTGGCATAAATGATCCAGAAATGCGCTGCCTCTTCACGTAGTCTGAGCTTGTTGATATAGAACGTGGAGTGTAGCATCCCGAAGAGAACATCAGTCCAGAGGCACTGGCTGGCCTTGGGATGGGGGAGATAAAAGAGTCGTTTGGCATGGGAGCTTCTGGGCCAGTAGCACCTGTGCTGATAAACTCGCCTCGATACTTGTAACTCTGAACAGAATCCACAAGAACATACTGGTGCATATGCTCTGGCAGAGGGTTGTGATGAGCAAGAATTTGCTTACTGGGGCCAGCTGTTTCAGGAACAGGCGTATTCATCAGCGCCTCACCGACACGTTTGCGTGTGTTTTCGTCCATCATACCTTCGTTCACGGTCCAGTAGCTCCCCTTCCCTCTTAACCTGGAGCTGACTTCGATGGGGAGCTCATTGCGAGGTATTCTGCGGAAGCATTGGTTCAGTGAAAGGTTGTGGCGGATGGTGTTTTGCCACCCCACATCCGGCCCCTTGCAGATGAGAGGATAGTGTACCTGAATCCAGTCGTAGATTTCGCGCAGTGTAAGCCTGTGGTGAGGAGATGTGAGTATGGCCTGAGCTATAAGCGCGGTATAGGAATAAGGTGGACGCCGGCGCTTTCTGACTGCGGACGACTGGATTGTCTCGGGAGAGTGATATATAAACTGGCTGTGAGTGGTGACATTGCTGGTAGATTGGGGTATCGTGTTTATCTTGGAAGAAGTGCTGGTGCCTGGCATCATACTTAAAATCATAAAATAGGAGATGGACGCGGGATTTAGGTCGTTAAAGATGGTGTGAAGATGGAACAGGCGGAGAGGGTGATAGTGGAAGCAGCGTTGTAAGAGAGACAAGGATGGAGCGCACGAAGGGCAAGGGAAGTATTGGAAGGGAGGAAGAGGAAAAGGAAGCGGAGGCGTCAAAGGAACATTAGAGAAATGGCAACATTAAGGCTTTTAACAGAATACCAGGGGCCAAAATCCAGGGACAATATCAAGCCCGGGAGAAATGCTGCTGGGACTAAGAAATAAGAAGACCTAGGCTGAATTAATAGGCCCAAATGGTAGAGGGATCCTAGAGGCTCTGCTGTGTGTTGCTTTGTTATTGAATTACTATCAAAATATTGTCAAATTTATAATTTTGTATAAAAACATACAAAATACTGCAAGACCGGTCACTTGGCATCAGTTGTCGCACAATACATTTGGAACTGCCAAAGGCGTGTTTATTAATGAGAAGTCCAGTTATGTTTATGCTTAATGGTCATCCTTGACAAACTCAGAGTAAACCACGTTTACTTCTTTTACCTGGTTATTCCATATTTGGGCATTTATTTTTGTAAATGCTCCTGGTAAGGCTGTGGCGTAACCAAGCAGTGTGCCATCTGCAAGGGAGTTTTGATTCGCAAGGCTATTAAAAATACATCACAACCTTAATTTAATATCAACACATTACATGTCTCTACTGACAAAGCATGGACTTCTGTTTATGTTCCAATAGACCTTGCGTATTCGAGATAATCTTTCTCTATGTTCCGCATCAGCCAAATAGTGTTTGAGTGTTTTGTTTACCAAAAATACAAACTAAGCTCATTTGTGTTCATGCTTTGGGTTGTTTATTTATGTCCACACATCGGCACCAGCATTCACCCATGTTTTTGTAAAGTTTCCAGATGTTTGACCAACATTTCCTCGCTCACTCGCTAAATCGCCTCTACTGGCCAGACAGTCACATTTAAAAATCGATATAAGTAAGGGATTTATAAATCCTCCCAAAAGCAGTGTTTTTATCAAAGCGACCACTTTGGCCTATGCCGCAGGCCACAGACGACACCTTACATATATCGTCGTGTTCCATCACCAAGCCACAAGCCCTAGATCGGTGTTCTGGACAAGAGCTACATTAATAAGCCTTCGATGCCATCGACTTTAAAGCCAAGCTTGACACTAAGGCACCAATTCAAATGCCTCTCTTGTTCAAGGATTGCTTTCCAAAAATCCCAACCCTAGCATGCCAAAAAATAATTATCATTCTGTGTGGCAGAGTCTCCTTTAGAGGTGTACCAGAATAGTACCTTGTATTTTAGCCAATAGTCTGCCAAGCTCTAGCTAAAAATGTACGAGCTATGGGCTGATCTGCAGGGATGTATGGTGTACCAGTCTGTTCCCTCTTGATGGACAGCTTGACTTGTATGCTGGCCAAATTTGGCCATCAGAAAGACTGGTGGTAGACAAAGCAAATATTGGGGAACCGAATTCAAGATTGACATGATGCAGACCGTTATATATGCATGCATGGGGGTCATTCTCTTGGCGCTTGACCTGAAATTGCGTGCAGTCTGCATCAGACTGTAAAAGGGTGGCTAAATCGCTGCAGCTCCTTGACCAGGATTCGCCTTCGCTTATCAGCAGCAAGTGTGATCTTAGTGATGTATTTTTTGCCTCTATCATTAAGCCAGAAAGCATGGTGAGAAGCCCATTAGCATTGATCGCTAGAAAACAACCTTCTAGCTTACATAGGTGACCAGGTCGAAGGGCTTTAGCTACGCTTAAAGTAGCTTGCTAAATGGAAGGCATCCATATATGTGCATATCCTTGAGTAACGACCGTGGTGCGGGAAAGCCATTGTGTAGATACTGGGTATCGCATGGATGGTCCTTTATTTGCCACATTTTAGCAGACAATCCTCTGCTTCATGCTGGTGCTGCGCTTTCATGTAATATGTAGCTACGCTTCCTTTGTCACCATCAGTGCCTGGTCTTTGGCAGTAGGCTATTTTTCGACCATATCAATGTGCAGTATGAGGCTCTGAACATTGTTTCCAACAAAGGCTAGTATAGTATAGAGCCCATACCGATTACTGCGCCTGATGGAGATAATGTGGTTTGTTTAGCATCTTAATGTTACAAACAGGAGTGTAGCTCCAAAGGCTCTATTGGGACCCAGGACTGGGGAGTTTAGAGCAAAAGCAGTAGATGGTTTATACAGTGCATTTTTCAAAAAGTCCGAAAGCTCTTTTGATCATGGAATGTGTTCAGGGATGCTCATGGTTCAAGGCAAGAGGCATTGTTGAGAGAAAGCGAGAGAGAGCACTATAGGCCATCAAATTCGGTCCAAGATCTCATGTAAGACCATATGTAACGCCAAAGAATGGCGCACAGCTTGACCCTGAGGCAGCAATCTGGACTGGTTAGGCTTGAAAGGGGCTGGCAAAGAAACCAGGTAGTGCTCAAGCGATTGGCAATCGTGAGTGTTCAAAGTGATCACTCTGCGGTCTGCAGCTATAATGTATCCAGTGCCTTCACACACAGAGAGACCATTCTGTCCAAATTTGGAAGCCCCAAAGGGCAAAGCTCTGCATGGAAACACACAGTGAATAAAAGCTCGACTGTGCCTCAGCGGCTAGGCACAGGGGCAGCATTCAATGAGTAGATTACGGCGAGAGTAATGGTGGCTTCGCCAGAAGCAGTACTAGACACCATCATTGTTCACCTTTCCTTTTGGGTGGCAATATCAGACTCATCTCTCTTGCAACCCATTCCTGGCTTGGAATGCTCTTTCTTTTATCGTTGTCTCATCCCTCAGGTTTTTCAACTCTTACCTAAATACCCTTTCGTCCTTTCCTTCCCGCCTCTACAATACCGCTATCCCTTCTTTCCTTACCTTTCAACTACTTCACCGCAATATCCCCTACATAAACTTTATACGTGTATTTTTGCCCTGCTCCTTACCCCAGTACTTAACTTACGTCCCAAGCGCTTTTCGACAATAGATTTTATAAGCACCCCTCGCCTTGCACAACGACTATTTATACCACTACCACAATTATTATTATTTGTGCATCAGTCTGAGCCATGAATCCAGAAGAATACCCTATTATATGCCGCCCTGCTGACCTGAGCCTTGGCCATATGTCCTACACCACATGCCCTGGTATTGATGGGTTAACAAATTCTAATGATAATCTAAGTACGCCCTCTCTAACGACGTATTCCGCCACACCAAATACTATACAGGCTGATATGATGTCGCCACAGTCTCCACTCTCTCGTATGCCTTTTAACCCACACAACCAACACGCTCTTAACCCTCACCCCCATCACCAAGGATTCCACATGGTAAAGGATGCCTACATAGATTTGAGAATTCCACCACCACATCCACCACCAGGTGACTACTCCCATATGCCCATTCCTCAGCACCAGCTGGCCCAAAACCCGCACTGCGGCTATGTTGGGCCGATGGGATTCCAGTCTATGCCAATGCCAAGCAACCAAAAGCCCGAGTTTTCTTACGCTTCCTTGATTGCACAGTCGCTAAGAGATGCTCCGACCCAGCGTCGGACTCTCAATGGAATATACGAGTGGATTCTCAACCATTTTCCATATTACAGAGACCGCCAGGGTTGGCAGAACTCCATTCGTCACAATCTATCCCTAAACAAGGGGTTTATGAAAATCAAGCGCGAAGACTCTCAGCCTGGTAAAGGCTCCTTTTGGACATTCACTCCTGGCTACGAGAACAGCTTGGTAAATGGTCATTTCAAACCAAACCGCTCCCGAGCTGGAAAAGCCGCCCTTGCTGCTGCCGCCGCCAAAGCAAAGGCCAAAGATGCGCCTGATGCTGACCAAAATGATGAAAACCAACCACTTACTCCAAAGACCGAAAACAGCACCAAAAAGTCATCAAAGAAAAAGCGTCCTCGGGCTCCAACATCGAGTGAAGATCCCAAGAGTACTGCTACTGCACCTTCAGGGTCTTCCAAGTCAGCACTGCCACGGGATTCGAAGCCAAACATAACACCAAAGTCTGCAATCCCTGCATCCGCAAGGGAGTTGGCCAAATGGAAGATCCCTCTTGGCGTAGGGTCAACCATTAACATGAAGCGCTCTCACAGTGTTCCACCCAAAGACCAGCCATCGGTGTCCACACTCGCCAATTCCTCCTCTGCTAGTGTATATTGTGAAAAACTCAGTGCTGGCATTCCTTCAAGCAAAAAGATGCGCTGCGAAAGTGCTGGATCGTTCCCTGCCTTCCTAGGTGGCTACCCCGGGTTTAGCTATGAGATGCCCATACCTATGCCCATTACATCCGAAGCCCAGCATCTTCAAGGAAACCCCAACACCTATCAGCAGCAGCCAAAATCAAGACCAACATCTTCCGAAGAAAGTGATCCACAGGCAGCCTCATCGGCATTATCGGCCCTCCCGATGGCGCCATTTTTGCAGTATCCAAGCCAAATATCTCCAAATGCAACTGATATAACTAGTCCTCACCAATATGTTGACCCTCAAGATGTTCTGGTCAGCAGAAAGGCTGCAGAGTCAAATGCATCAGCTCTACATATCAATTCCTATGTTGACTCTCAGTCTGCTGCTGGGTTTGTGTCTCCTAATGATGCTGGGCTTCCAACTGGGATTTCCCACACCGGCTCATATGCCGACCATGGCGACATTTTTACAAACTCAGTCAACGATACCATTTCCAGCTACCTTCAAGGCCAGCCTAGTGCTGATTCGTGGGGTAATATACAGCCAATGTATTCTGGCTCTGACCCCTCAGTTGAATCTTTCATGTCAATGTTTACTCCTGGTAGCCAGGGCCAGTCTGGTGTCAGCTGTGTGGGCGGAAGTGCTGGTGGTGCATACGACGAGACGTTTAGAGATGGGTCTGGTCATTTTACGGTACCAAACATCACCACATCGTCATCTGGCGCAGAGAGAGTTGAAGTTTCCCAAATTCAGATCCCTTCAGTTGCTGGTTCGCATGCTCCTTCATCATCTGGCGGCATCATTCAGCCTGCAGTCATGACAAACATGTCATGAACCTTTGGATAAACCAGTCACTTTCTTTACTCCATCACTACTTGGCCCACACCAGAGCCAAGAAAAATATACATCACTTCTATCATGTACTGCCGCACTTCTTTCTTCCGCAAATTTGTATTCTATAGCAACGACGATACCTTCAACTGTTCTCTTAGCCCGCACTGCCACTGTTATCCAGGAGAACCTCGTAATCAGTCTTTGTCACAGTTTACCTGTACCTATCATTTTTCGTCCTCGGCAAGATGATTTTTTACGCTTTCTTTTTATTTATCACCAACTACAATTTAAACCCTATTCAAACAAATTTTTACAATGCTTACAACCACACTTCAAATACACAAATATAATTTTAAATTCTATATTCACATGATCTTTGAAAGTTAACAAATTTATTCGTTTGGCAGCCTTAATAAATAAAATCGCATGCTAGTAAAAGCAAGCATAATGAACTGTTTGTTAAAGTTATTTTCTTTATTCAAAGAAGGCCTGATGTTTGTTTTTGCTTTAGTTATTGTCTAACGCAAAATGTTGTGGCTCACATCTTCTCGCTATAAATCCTCACCAATTTTAGACGAATAAATGCTGGCCAAAAGCCCTTTTTGTTCAAGGCTGTTTGAACTTTAAAAAGCCCACCATTCATGATAAAACCCTATTTTTTGAATGCCATAATTGTTTTAGTCAACATTGGTTTGCCAAGTTTCCAAAGAATTGGAGAATGCAAAAATTTATTCAATATACGTCGATTCTTTGAACTTTTCTGAACAAGAGTATAAAGCTGCAATGTGTAGGTACAGGCTACTATGTTTTCCTAAACAATAGGCACCAGATATGAAATATTAATGCTGATATTTATTGATGTGATGGGAATTAGCTTCGGTACTAGACTATGAGGGTTGGATACAAACCCTTTCAACTCATCCCATATTCCGGGCCGAAAGTTCGTCTAGATCGTCGCACTATCTGTCAGACAAAAGAAATTCCAGAGTTCCTCACCGCCAGCTTGTAGTCCGCGAAACAGATTTAATTGTTGCGGTTGGCTCAGAGATACGAGCAATCAGTCTCAAGCTATGCAAAGATGTCTGTATTAAGGCAAATATAAGCCGCCATAGCATCAAGAAAGGTGGCTCCATGCAATATACATTGGAATGTATGAGAAAAGCCGTACAGTCGGTGCCTTTTGCCATACTAGGGTCAAGTGGTGTAGACTTTCACATAAAGCAGCTTAGCCTTAGTCCCAATGGCGATATGCTTGCCATTTCAGGAGAAAGTAGACTGGCAATAATGTCACTTCCAAGGCCGGCAACTATTCGTGTCATTAGGAGTGATAGTACTTTGAGATCTCTACACCTTCCTTCACTCACCGAATCTTCTGTGGAAGTTCAAAATGTTGTTGAAGTGCCTGTTCTGGACTGTCGAGTGCTCTATGTAAGCGAAGGCCACGATAAAAACGGAAAGACAGAAACTTCAGAGGTAGATAGAGGCAGCCACTCGACTCCATATGGATCGTGGACAAGCGGGAAAGGAAACATGAAGATATCCAAAACGCTGTGGCACCCCTGTAGCTCTAGGGGCAGCCACCTGCTTGTTCTTTATCAGGCCGGCTATGTAAAGATGTTTGATGTTTCGCAAAGCGTTGACGTCCCAGAACAAGTATTCGATATGACAACCAGCATGCAAGCAGACGCGCCATATCGATCTGTAGAATTAGCCTCTTTCTGTTTCGGCAACCAAAAAAGTAATGATTGGGGACGCATTACATTATACATTGCAACAAACTGGGGTGACATATACACATTGTCTCCCGTTGTCCCAGAGTCTTGGATTGCAGATAAATCGTGGCTTGAAGATCTTCTTGTCCAATCGCAAACCCAGATTAGAGAGCGTCAGGGTGAAGAATACACTTTGAACAAACAAAGGATTTTGTCACCGGAGTTGGCAAAGGCCATATCACAAGAACAGTGGATAACTGCGGCATTATCTTCAGCAAAGGCCCTAGGAAATAATTCACTTTGCCAAATTGTTGCTAAAGGTATCAAGCTGAGAACCACCCTACTTCAAAGCCCAGCACCGCAGGGACCTTACCTTTTACAGCCAGAACCGCCTATAGCATCAGATGATGAAAGTTCGGACAGTAGCAGTAATGATGACAGCGATGCCACAGATAGCAGTGACGGTCAGTCTTCAGAGGATTTTTCTACAAGCAGTGGGCCAAAGTTTAATGAAGATAGTGTTTGTGACATTGCTTGCTTGGAGACATCCCCCGTTGGCATCATATGCCTGGGTTACAACAATGGTCATATTGATACGTTTGCGATTTTGGACCCAGTGTCAGGACAATGGCCTTTCCAAAAGAATGTCAAAGTAGATAAAACAGATAGCCTCCCAACACTAGTAACATTGGAATCCATAGTCTTACATGGGGTAAAGCCTGCGTCGACTGTAGGGCAGATATTGAAGCCATTAGGGCGAAATGGTAGAATTCCCGGCCATTTTGTTACCGATCCTAATTATCCATACACTCTGTTCTATGCACACGAGCGGGGTGTTCACTTTATCAACCTTAAAGCATGGGACTCCTATTTTAAAGATGCCCTTTTGAGGGAAACAACTGTATCATTTGGATCAACCGAAAAAGCACCAGTCCAGCTACCAGAAGGCAGTGATATAAGGTGCCTTGTCAACACGCACCCAGTAAACACTAAGTAAGTAGTGGAACAATGAAGACTATAAGCCATTCTACGTTTCTGTATTAGACTGCACTATAACAGCAAGCTATTTGTCTATTATAGAAGAAACCTGCCAATTGTGGGGGTAGTCCTTATAGACGATGTGTACTTGCCAAGATCATTGCTCGCACTGGCATCCCCCCTTCAGTACATTGGTATACACCTCCCTAGTATAATGGCTGATGATAAATGTACCACAGACAAAACTGAAGTGCATGGAGAGCAGGGGCCAAATACTAAAGTTAAATATGTACCACAGCTTCCCAATGCTCCCTACCAGCCGCCAAACGAAATCCTTGCACAGATTGCTCCCACATCCCACCCTCATGTTGTATTTAACAAGTCTTTGAGACCCCAGGACATGGAAAAGGATGATTTCAAGCGTTTTGGCGAGATATCAATTGATCTGCGCCAAAAAATGCGTGCGCTAGTTGACGCTTCAGAAGAAATGAACATAAGGTAAGGCCCGGCTGTTTTGCAAATTTGAGCCCTTTTTGCTACTAAAGATTATGCGGCGGAGTATAACATTTCATATGGTGGAATTTAGGATTGGCCTCCAACAAAAGGAACATGAACGCCAAAAATCAAAGCTCTCTGAGCTATCTTCTAATCTTAACCAAGGCATTATTCCCAAGATACATGGTCATATGGATAGGCTAAAGTCGTTAAAAGAGAATCAAAATAAGATTGGCCTCAGAATAGACTGTCTAATCAGAGATTTGGTGGATCATTGCCAGCTTCCTTTAAGCCAAATTGAAGTTAACTTCATAAAATTCGTTAGAGAGCTGGATGGAAAGGTATCAGGGCCCGGAGGTTGCCAGGGCCAACTTGACCAGGTAATAATACATCCTGGTGGCACTACTCTTGGATGTTAAGATGTATGCTGATGGATGATTTTAGGTCATTGATATTATACTGACAGCTTTATACTTTCACATATCTCCATATAGTTGACAGAGCTATTCCAGAAGCTGAACAGAGAAACACAGGCCTTTAACAAAAAATCCCAGGAAAGGGATCGTCCTCATGATCGTTTTTCCACACGTTTAGACTATATTGACGCTGGTCATGATGATAGAAGGGGCTCGCTTTCCCCAAGCTCGTATCTATCGCCTAAAACACAGAACCCTTCTAATCAAAGATTTGGGGCTCATCAGTTGAAGGCAATAGAGGATGCTTTAAGTTCAGAGTAAGTATAACCACTGTGTCTCTGTTTATAAATAACACCCTTCACTTTGGTGGGCGGATAGACTTCTAACACTATCATTATGCTTCTTTTTATATTGTGCTATTATAGGCAAAGACTTCTAAACGAAACAATCGCCAATATTAATGAGGCTAACCAAGAACTGTCCAAATTCAAGGCATAAAAACAGAATTGTTGCTATAATCCTCACGATAAATGGTATATTTCTTCATAGTGCTATTTTCTATGGTCAATTATCGTGTTAAGCATGCTTATCAGTTTTTAAATATATATTTTATTCGAGATCTAAAAGTGACATTTGCAGCAGACTTTCTAGATTGATGGATAGAGACAAACATTTGGGCTACAGAATGCCAGGCTTTAGTTCCTAAGGAGACATCATTTAAATAGGTCTATACATCCTTTATCAAAATTCCCGGACCACGTGTGGTGCTCAAATGAACGGTTCCGATGAAGCCTACAACCAACAAATCATGGTGTTTGGTAGTCGCAGACTATACATAATAAGGGATAGATAGCCCAAATCCACATCTTTAATCCTTACCTTTTTTTCCTCCCTTGGAGTGGGACCGAACAACCTTCATTAGACTTTTTATATTTTCTAAAAGCATACAATGTTTATTATATTTCATCGCCCATCACTTGAGTTTAAAATAACAAAAAACATCCTAACAACTTACCAAGTGTTTGTTCAGCAGAAAATGATATCTATGAATGTACATAAGCAAATATAAATTAATGACATGGTCATACAGGCTATTGCTCAACAGCTACGAATAGTGCACATACCTTTGCAAAACCAGAGTGTACAACATTATTTTTGTCGGCCTTGAAATCAAAGGATTGCAACGAGTAGCGGACAGCGCCAGCGACATCATCGACCACAGTTCCTTTATTCACGGTGGGCATCAATCCTCGTGGACCCAGAATTCTTGCAACCTTTGCTACTGATGGAAGTATATCTGGCGTGGCTAAGCACTTATCAAACTTGACTGTGCCATTTTTAACCTATACAGATTCAAAGGTTCAGTATCACGCATTTGATTTGGGAATATAATATAATACATTTTAATATTACAAAAATCGGCTAGCTTACCTTATCTATCAGGTCCTGGCCTCCAACAATATGAGCACCCGCTTCCTTTGCTTCCTGTGCTTTTTGCCCCTATATATGCAATAATCGAATGTTCATAAAATCTTCTTGATGAATACACAAGCATACATCAAACTCGCATATATATAATTACCTCAGCAAAGACAGCGATGGTGATGTTGTCCTGAAGGCCGTGTGGAAGAACACAAGAGCCACGAATGGGAGGCTGCCCCTTTTCTGGGAAGCATTGTATATGTGCTTCGATCTTATGACTTGGGCATCCGACAGCATATGCCTAAGCTCATGGAGCAATATTTCGTTCGTATTTAGTATTTCTTTTATCGTTCAACAAATTAAACCTATCCATATATATATATATATATATATATATGACAGAAACATGACACACTCTACCTTTAAAACTGGGAGTGCACTATCTAAAGTAACAGCATTTGGATCGACCTTTGACTTTTTCTTCTGCTTGGTAGCATATGCTCTCGTTGCCTGAAATTCAAATAATACCTTTATCAATTGAAATATATCTTAATGTTGGTCCGATTTATATGCTAATCACACTTACCAGAAAAGTGGACGGAATTTGTGTCCTTACTGTGTTTAGAGTCTTCAGAAGGCTAGACATTAATAATTAAAAATAGGCAAGACCAAATAAAATGTATAAAGAATTTAATGTGCTTTTGCTTGTCCCTTTGCATTTTGCTCATTTTTCATATATTATTGTGAGGTGGTGGTTAATAGATCGATGTGATTTTAATCATAATCAAATCACTCTGAATCGATCACAGATGGATTGGGTCCTTTGGCTTATGTATAAAGCCAAGTCAAGTTTGCTTTAAGTAGTCGGATTTCACAAAACCTAATACAAAGTTGTGGGTCTCCAGGAATTGTATGCAAATGGGTTTTGGAATCTGACCATGTATCTGGTCGAATTTCATTGCTGATCAGCCACACAACGACTGCGGGTGGATCCCAGCAAAATGCCCTATAAATTTGATAAATAGTTTATAAAACATGCAAAAGTTCTGGCATATGTTAAGATCCATTGTTGCAAGATGGTGTGAAACTGGCATTTCTCTTAAATGTATATACATTATTATTATTGTTGTTGTTATTTGATTCTTACTAACTATTGGTTATTATTATTATTATTACTTCTTTTGTTTGTATATAAATATATCCTTTATTATATTTTTTGATAATATTTTTTGCGAGCATTTTATGCCTAATAACTTGTAAAATAAAACCATTTAGTCACAAGTGGAGCCTCACCAAATGTTTATAATAAGCAAATATCACAATTAAGCAGGGAAATTATTTAAAAGTAAAGCTACTATAGGACTACATGATAATTTCGTTGTGCTGGTCAGAGCTGAGGTCTTTGTGTGGCAAAACAACTGTGTTGCGAACAAACACTTCGTCCTTCACTGCAACATCCTGACCAAGGATGCAGATGTTGTTGACCTTGACACCGCCATGAGTAACCTCGTGCCCATCGTTTGTGGTTGTGTATGGCGAGCCTTCGACACGGGACCATCTACCGACTCTAGATTCCCTTCCAATAATGGCGTTAAGTACAATTGCATTCTCTTTGATGACCGATTTTTCGAGAACTATAGCATCGCGAATGCGAACACCAGGGCCAACCTTAACCTGGGCTTGAATGCTGACATTTGGTCCGATTTTGGCTTCTGGGTCCACCTGTGCATAGGGGTGGATAAATACTGGCTCAACAATCTTTGGGCCATCGGGCCTCGATTTGGCAAGGCGCGAGCTGCCATGGCGCATCTCTTGCTGCAGATAAGCAGCATTGGCAGGAACAGCCGATGCAGCAGACTTGATCTGGCGCCAAAAGTCCTTGGTAATATAGACACTGAGTTTCTTTTGATCAGCCATGGGCCGAAGGACGTCCTGCTCAAAGCGAAGTTGGTTCAGATCGCGCTCTGCGCTCTCGAAAAACTCGCCCCCAGAGTCAGCCGAGCGACTCTGGAAAGTCTTTTCAATAAACTGGAATACCTCTTTGTCAAGAACAAATATGCCAGTTGAAGCTAGGTCAGAAACATATGTCTCTGGCTTTTCAACATAGTGGAGAGCAAGGCTGGTCTCATTATCAACAACAACGCAGCCATAGTTGTTTGCCAAGTTGCGATCCACCTTGGTTACCATAATGGTACCGACGCGGCCTTGCTTTTCGTGGTGTTTAAGTAGCTCGTTCAACGGGAATGAGGAGCAAATGTCAGTGTAAAGCACAAACACATTCTTTGGATTGCCTCGTAGAATCATATCCCGGAAATGGTAAAGCCCACCTGCTGTTCCCAGTTGTGTAAACTCGCGCAGGTACCTGTTGCATGTAGAAAATCGTGGTTAGACAAGCCATGATGGCTAACTTTAGCTTCCCAATATATTATAGATTTCTCAACAGTATATTAATGCGACTATTGATGTTGCAACTTGCCTGAATTGAATTTCCGGGAACTCATCGCTACATTTGTCCAGGAAGCTTCTGAAAACGACGTCCTCAAAGAAGCCTATTAGAATTATCTCCTTTAGACCCTCGACTTTTGACAGAGCACTGATTTGGTGCCAAATTATCGGCTTTCCACCAACGGGGAAAAGAGGCTGGGGAATGTCCATGCTAAGGGGACGGAAACGGGTGGCCCTAGATGGGCCGCCCACAAGAATCACTGCCTTGTTCAGAGTCATAGTAGTCCTTTAACTTATATATATTATCCAGGAAGTTTGGCAAAAAGTACAAAGGCACCAAAGAAATATATTCTGATGGACTTTGTTGTTTTGAAACTTTGGCGATGCTGGTCTGTTACAAGCCACCATAACACGCCAAGCCCACCAGTCGGCGATCTGATTAGAAGGACAGCAATGATTCCTCCACGTAGTCCCTTAAAAACAGCCCACAGTCTGGTCTGTTGTCGTCAGCTGTACCAACACCGCACTTGATTCCAAAATGTACAAGTTTACCAAGCCTATTTGAAATAATATACTGTGGCCATAGCCTGCCCAATAGTCTCAGGCTGGTCAGAAGGGTACCCATGCCCAATATCTTTGATACATCATGTGGCAGTGTCTTGTCCAAATGCTTAAAGGTCGTTTTGTGACTTCACATCTATACAGATGTTGATAGTATCAAGTTAGAAGCCACAAATGGGGAGGGCACAAAAATCAAATTCCGATATTTCTAACTGCATCCAGCACGCTGCCATATCAAAGCTGGGATTAGTAGTCCCACTTTAACGCCTATCTCTATAAGGTTTGACAAAATAAAGCAAGCATGCATGCACCTTTCTAAACTTTTAAAGGACTGACAATTCCAAGCTATCGCTATTAAACAGCATGTCAATTCATCAATTATCCGGATATTGCTCACCATCTAATCTACATACAGCAAGCTCAAGCAGGCTCTAAGCTATTTTTTCTGCCAAACAAGTCCCCCAAACAAGCCCCACACCACACTAGTAGGCATTTCTATGGCCAATTATCAGCCTATACTGGTCCAGCTCTAAACAGCTGTGCAAATATGCCATAGCGGACTATATAATGCATGTGGAGAAAATGGGCACCTGCTTTCAACAAGGGATTGTATAGCAAACGTTCAAAGACCAGCCCATCTATGAAATACATGGGCTTTGTTCAAGTGTTCAAGGGACAGGGAAAAACACTAGTACCAGCACTCCATAGGGCAAAGGACGCTTTTATTTTGTTATTGTTATGTTGCAGTGAAAGCGTGACCTTTGGGGAGAGGAAAGTGCCTGGCATGGTTTGTTGTGGTTGCTACAGCTCAGTACCTGCGCCCTAAAATAATCATAACGCCAGCTTGTATCTTTCGTGGTGGTCTTTTCCTTTTATAAACATTTTGTATAATTTAACGCAATGGGTCTCAATATATCCAAGGTCCTTCATAAGCTTTTCGGCAATCGCGAGATGCGAATTCTGATGCTTGGCCTAGATGCCGCTGGAAAGACAAGTATGTATAAATAAAAGTATTGTAAAACCCAGGCCATTTGCCTTAAGCATGTACCCTTCAATTCATTAAGGTGATATATACACCAGCACTTATACAATGACATTGTGCCATGTTTTCTATAGCTATACTTTATAAGCTGAAGCTCAATCAGTCAGTAACAACCATTCCTACGGTCGGCTTCAATGTTGAAACTGTAACATACAAGAATGTCAAGTTCAATGTTTGGGTAAGTTGCAATCAGCCTATAGGTTTTTTCTCCATCCCAGCTGTAATGCATTCTGATGTGTCATGCTGACTGTGCGAAATTTATGGATTTCAGGATGTTGGCGGCCAAGACAAGATCAGGCCACTCTGGCGCCATTACTATACAGGAACACAAGGCCTGATTTTTGTCGTTGATTCTGCCGACGAGGACCGACTCGAGGAAGCCCAGGTTGAGCTACACAGGATTGTCAGCGACAGAGAGATGAAGGACTGCCTTCTCCTTGTCTTTGCCAACAAACAAGACTTGCCAAATGCCAAGACGCCTGCAGAGGTTACCGAAAAGCTCGGCCTCCACAAAATGCGCGACCGCCAGTGGTATGTCCACCCATCCTGCGCGACCACAGGTGAAGGTCTGTTCGAAGGCTTGAGCTGGCTAAGCCAGAATATCAAAACTGCATAACTTTGATCCTTCTTCTATACCTACTAGCAAATGCCGTATTTTTGGGCAAGTAACTTTCTCAATGTACCTACCCTCGTCTCCTTCTTTGCAAGGGTTGTTGTAATTCTCAGCCCTAGGCACCATCGTCAGCCCTGTTTAACTACGTTTTTATAATCATTAATACATTTAAAATACAGCCAACATAGTTCCCAAAAGTAACAACACTGTAATCACCGTAGATGACGGATCGTGATTATTAATTGAAAATTCTTCCCCAGAAAGAACCATGCACTGCACTCATCTACACTCTTTTTTACTTCCTATACTTTAATAACTGATTGATGCCGCCAAAGTCAAAGACTCTAAAGGGAAACCTAGGCCGTGCTATAATCAAGAAGCGCTTCCAGGGGCGCGATCCCGACGACTATACTGCTACTCTGGTATGCCAGCCTTTTTTAGCTAGAGAATTGCCAATGCCACTGCATTTTCTTCAATTAATGGTCAAATGTGCGTATGCACTATATGGTACACTGAATTAGCACTCCACAGAGCTTCCGGACGGCCCCAGCTGGACACGGCTGCAGTCAATTACTCAGCAAGGCGACCTCGAGGAGTTTTTGCATACAGCAGAGCTTGCTGGTACAGAGTTTACCGCTGGTAAGATGGCCATACACCCGAAACCAGGGCTAGAATTTGTGTATAATTTTTACTAAATGGCCGTATTTGATGCCAAACTGCTTGCTGGGTTTTTAGAAAGAGGAAACATCAAAATTATCTCAACACAAGATGCAAACCCTTTCCTGTTAACTCCCGAGGAGGAAAAGCTGACCTTGCAAAAGCACAAACTTAATGAGGAAAAACTAAAGATCCCCAGGAGGTAGGTGATCAATAACCCATTCATTATAGCCCCCCTCCCTCTGCTCCGAATAGGAGCAAAAGCACCGTATTAATATGTTTGGTATTTTGGTTGTTTAAAGGCCAGATTGGGATGAAACCATGGCTGCAGAGGAGCTTCACAAGCGCGAGCGCGATATATTTATCAACTGGAGGCGTGACCTGGCAAAGTAAGGCTAATATTACCATTTGGTGGGTATACCAGTTTTCGCAATGCATTAATGGATCTTTCAATGTTACCAATAACAGACTGCAAGAAGAGGAAGGGTTCCTCCTTACCCCGTTCGAGCGGAATCTCGAGGTTTGGCGCCAGCTATGGAGAGTGCTTGAAAGGTCACACCTGGTAGTCCAGATTGTTGATGCCAGAAATCCGCTCCTGTTCCGATGCATTGATGTCGAAAAGTATGTCAACGAAATAGACCCGAGAAAAGTCAACATGCTGCTGGTAAATAAGGCGGACATGCTGACACGCAGCCAAAGAGCTCTGTGGGCAAAACATTTTAAGGAGCAAGGTATAAGCTTTGTCTTTTTCTCGGCCAAGGCTTCTAGCGAAAAGGCTGAAGAGCCACAGGACGATGATGGCGATGATGATGTGTCAGATGAGTTGTCCGAACAGTCAATGGATGATTCTCCCAAAATTGACGAAAACGATAACACCGAGAACACTGGGGCGCCAGCCAAATCACCAGAAGAAATCGAAGACTCCGAAGAAAAAGGCGATGATGAAGATACTGCTGTGCTTTCTGCTGAAGAACTCGTTGACTTGATGGTCTCGAGGTGCCCACCGTTGGCAAACGAACATACGCAATTTAAGGCCATGATCGGCCTAATCGGCTACCCCAATGTTGGAAAGTCGTCCACTATCAATGCCCTTGTTGGGGCCAAACGTGTATCTGTGGGCTCGATGCCTGGAAAAACCAAGCATTTCCAAACCATCCACCTCACAGACGATATCGTCCTCTGCGACTGTCCTGGTCTGGTGTTCCCCACTTTTGCTACAACAAAGGCTGATATGGTTTGCAATGGCGTTCTGCCCATCGACCAGCTGAGAGAGTACACTGGTCCTGCCGAGCTTGTTGCCCAAAGAATTCCCAAGTTTGTTCTTGAATCGACGTATGGCATTAAAATACACACAAAGCCGGAAGAAGAGGGCGGCACGGGCGTTCCAACTTCTGAAGAATTCCTTGTGTCCTACGCTGCCGCCCGTGGTTTAACAAAATCCGGACAGGGCAACCCAGACGAGGCCAGAGCCGCACGCTATATCCTCAAGGACTATGTCAATGTAAGCTGTGATTTAGTTTCACCCAATAAAAAGATATAGAGCTAATGTATGTTTCACAGCTAGAAACTCACATGATGGTATTTTTTGTTTTTTCAATTAGGGAAAATTGCTGTATAACCATCCTCCGCCAGGAGTCAATGGAAAAGAATTTAACGACGAAATCAACACTTCATTGGAAGTTGCAAAAAGATGCAAAAACTTTGTTGAGAACGAAGACGGAGAGTATGTCGTCAAGCACGCAGCGTCCGATCGTGCCAATGTCGAGAAGGCAGTGGTTTCGTCGATTTCAACAAAATCTACCGGTCTTGACTCCGAATTCTTTGGCACAGATAAGTCCAGGCTGGCACCAAAATTAAAGGGCCAATCCCTGCTTGCAAATAGGCAAGTGCACCGTGCAAATTTGTACGCACCCATCCATGGCATTGTCGATGATCAAGGAAATATCTCTTCTGACAGAAGCGGGGTTACTGCCGCGATACAGGCCGCAAAGCAATTCGCTGGAAACAGTGGCAAGAAGCACAAGAAGGGGAAAAAGAACCGGAAAGCCAGAAGTGGAGAGGGCACCAATTTGTACTAAGGCCGTCAAACACAGTTACCTGGATCCTAAAATAAATAATGTTAGAAAATTAAAATCAAAACACTGTTATACGTTTTAAAGCTTAGAATGTATTCGTTTTGTGCAATAGTGCCCAAAGCTTTTAAAAAAACATTATAAAGAGCAAAATGCTACACAAAGTTAAACGTTGTAGCTAATTAATAGATAGATTATTGATTTTTATAGCGAAATAAAAAATATAGGTTCAGGCTGTAGCAATAATGGGTGAAGCTTGGCTGAGCTATATAATGTTTCCACCGGGTTTTGGAATAATCTCAAGAGGCGCGTGGCTAGTAGCTATCTCTACCCACACGCTCCAACTGCTCTTATCATTGGACCAAGATGGCTTTTCGGCTTTGCTTGCAGACATACGGAAGCCAGCCCTGGGGGGTGGCTGGGTTTCTTTGAGGCTGGAGTCATCAGCATCCGAATCATACATGTCATCGCTCTCACTGCCACCGTCGCTATCAGCGTCGTTGATGGCGATTAGCCTCCATGCATCCTGGCTGCTGATGCTGTCAATACATGCCTGCATACGAGAAGATGCCATGATATGGTATTTCTTGAAGTCAGACATCAAAGCGCTGCGTAGCTCCTTTCCCAATGCGTATGCGAGGGGTACGGGGACAGCATTGCCGATTTGCCTGTACATGTCTCTTGTATCGCCCTCAACAACGCTCTGGAAATTATAATGGTCGGGGAATCCCTGGGCTCTGGCGCACTCTCGCACTGTCAGCACGCGCGCTTGGTTTGGATGGAGAACTGTGCCCGCTTTGCCCATAGGAGACATCTCGGTCAATGCAGTCAAGAAATGGCCCTTGAAATCAAGACGTCCATAGAGACCCTTCCATCCATTGTGTCGAGAGGCTGCACTCTCTTTTGCCGAAAGACACCATGGCTTTAGCTTCTGTGGCAAAGTTCGATGGTCGGCTCCGGGTGTCATATCAACACGGCAAATTCTCTCTACGTTTATGGAATTGAATGGTCGTGTGACATGGTTGTATAGCCTATTTTCAACAGGAGGTTCATCTGAAGACACTGGCTGAGCTGTAAATTTTGATCTAAAGACCCCGCGCCTCATACGCCTTTGGAATTCACAGGCCGGCTTTTTGGAATACGACTGCTCCATGGTGCCTACATGGCCGCCGACAAACACTGCATCCAAAGCGACGCCTCTACTGGCCTCATGTGCCCTATGGTCGGGATACACCTCTGCGGGGTTCTTATACTCAAACTCAGGGAGATCTTTTAGAGCATCCCCAACAGTAACTGGTGGGTGAATTGAACAGTTATCTGTACGCTTATCAGGACAGTACATGACATTTCCAGGAAGAGGAATGCTGAGCCTTTCTTTTTTGTAGAAGCACGTTATAGTCTGAGGAAGAACAGGAAGGGAGCAGCCGCGCTTGGCCGCCCAGATAAATATGCGGCGACGACTTTGCGCAAGGCCATAGTTTGCAGCTTGGAGCAGCCCAAAGCGCGTTTGGTAGCCCATTGCCGTCAAGCTGCGAAGGATAAATTTGAGCATTCCCATCTTAACCCCACCAACAATGCGAGCCCTGCCATCCTGTTCGCCTCCCAGGCGGTACTGTAAAAGGCCACGAACGTTTTCCAACAAAAAATAAGAGGGCCGGTAAAAGTCAACATACGAAAGCGAATTTGCTATCATCGAGGTTTTGAGATCATCTGCCTTAGGGAACCTATTTGCACGCGAAAAGCCCTGGCAAGGAGGTCCACAGTATATAAAATCTACTTCTCCCGGGGCCGGCATATCAGGTATGTCTGACACTCCGCGGATATCCTTCAAGGGCTCAAGCTCCTGGTTTTGAGTATGCTTGGCAATAGCCCGTTCCAGCAGCAGGTTGCTGCACTGGTTGTAAACCTTGCACTTTGGATGGTTGTGAGCAAAGGACTTGGCAGCTGACGGCATGTATTCAATGGCCCAGCATGTTTCCACAACCCCGGTTTGCTCCATGCCTTCTGTTAACCCACCACACCCAGAAAATATGTCCATGGCACGCAGAGGTGCCCTTCCCTGCGACAGACTCCCGTGCACTGGGTGTGGCATTTGGTCAGAATATATATCAAGATACGATCTCAGCATCTCAAGGTGGCTCTCGCGCTTCTTTTTGCATAGCCTGCAGCTAGGCGGAGGATTCGTTGGTAGTTGGCAATTGGGATCTGCCGTCAAAAGAGTGAAGTCGCCGATGTCTTTTGGTGTAAGACTCTTGCTGATATAGCTGGCATAGAATGCGTTATCATCCTGATCCTTATACTGATCAAGTGGGCAAAGAATTTGGCTCCTATGCTCGACCCAAAATTTCCCTTCAATTTTTGTAAACGGGATATACTTGACCGTCTCTGTCCAGTACAAATGCCTTTCATCTGAAAACTCGCGACTGTCTTTCTCTGGAACTATATCCTTGGGCAAGCTTACCATGCGCCGAAGCAATTGAACTTTGACTAGAGTTTTGTTTGCTTCTGAAGCCTTGGCTTTACAACCATCAAGAGTATATGAATCATTCCACCTGTTTGCATAGCGACTTTGGTGGGGATTTTTCAGGTTAGGCGCAAGTTTTACGATATAGCCTAACTCGTATGGCTTTCCTGGGATGTCTGGTATGATGTAGCAGAAATCATTAGAATGATACTCAGTTCCCTTATACCTGGCCACCCAGGCAGTCTGCTTGCCTTGGCCTACGCCTCCATTCCCTTTGTCTTTCTCTGAGATGCCATGGTTTTCCCATTCTACTGAATAGTTGTCATTGCCAAAGTCAGAATCTCTTTGAGCCAAGCAGCTAGGACAGTCAAAGCCATCCTGAGTCTGATGCAAATCAGCGTCTTCGAATGATCCAGTATTCGGATCATACCAGAGCCTAACAATCAGCTTGCTGCTTCCTTCTGGAACCTCTCCATATAGCGCCATACGGTCAGACCGGCTACTGTCAAGCTGGTTTATGGCTATCTTTCCGCAAAAATGACGAGCAAAATTATATGTCTTGCACCTGTCAATCAGGAACAGTTCGCATGGACTTGCAACTTCTTCTATAACGGTGTCGCGTCCGGGCAAGAGCAGCCGTCCATGGAAGTATTTCTTGTTCGTCTTGGGGTTTTCAAACATATAGACTATTTGTACAATGCTGACGGGGAAGTCTGTTGATGACCTTATAGCCTTTTGGCTTTTCACAAGAACAAAATCGCCAAGGCGCACCTTATGCATTTCTAGATCCGTCTCTTTGGCGGCTAGAGCAGGCTCATCTTGTGAATTCAGCACGCCTGAGCTATAGTATAATAAACTCGGGTTCTTGCCACCCGTTTGAGACCCAGAATCCCAAGCAACGCCATTGCACTGACGGGTTGTTCCAACAATTCCGATTTTTTCAATCTCGCTTAGCAGGTATTCGCCCATCCCAGGTTTAGAAGTAGTGGCGGCGATATTTGCTCTCGTCCCGCAAATGCGAGACATGGATTCCGCTCCAGTAAACCGCTTCACCCATTGTGTAGTTTCCTCTTTAGGTTCGGCTATGATCTGCTCGGTTTCGCTGGCAGAGTTGTCAGCGTTGGTCTGGCTTCCTGGAAGTGTGACAGTAGAGCTTTCATCTGCCACCAGAGTATCGAGAGTTGCTTCTCTGCGCCCAAAGCTGTTGATATTCAGGAGACTCTTCGAGAACAATCCCTGTGCCACAGAACTGATAAATGAGGTGATACAAGCCTTGTTTTTCTTCTTTGGTTCTCCGATGAATGTACGTCTATTACCACGCTCCAAAGCGCTGGCTGAGCTTCGCATGGAAGGCCTCTTCCTCCCATCCTTGCCCTTTTTAATCGTTGAGCTGAAAATCTCCATAATGGCAGGGTGTGTCAAAAGAGTAAAGTCGTCGCACTCACTGAGCCATGTTTCTATCTCAAAGGCAATAATCTCGGACCACCGGCGGGCATCTGAAAGTGTGAAAGTATACCTTGTGGAAGAGCTGTCAACCACATCAAGTTGGACCATAGATGGGACTTCCTGCTCAGATGTACCAGGACCAGAATCTAGTACTTGGTTCTCTGTCTGGTTTATGTTCTCAACGAATTGCTTCAATGTCATCTCGGATTTGTGTCTAGCCTGGTTTATGAGGGTTATCGCAAAGTAGAAAGGCTTGAACAGCGGTGAGTAGAGCCTATCATAGTAATCTTCAGGACTTCCGAGTTTATAGAATGCAAATGCGGTTCTCAGCCAAATTTCGGGAATTCCATGGGGCGAAACATGAGTTTGGTAATAGTATATGGAGCTTAGATAGAGACGCTGTCTTGTGCTTTTTTTGGACTTTATTGAGCCTTTGCAAATCCCTTTTCCTTTACCAGACCCACCGACTGACTGGGTTTCTATATCCTCTTCTCCCATATCCTCTTCATCGTCATCTTCATCAACATCCTCATCAACATCTACCTCATCGCCCCCTTCACCGGAAAGCTCAGATATGTTCATTGGTCTAACCCAGCCCACTGCAACCACATCTCTCCCCTCACAACCGATGTCGTCCAAGCTAACTAGCTTGTATTTGTTGGGACCATTCATATTGTCAAATACCACAAATTCATCCAGGTAGCGGCATGGGAGATTTTCACCGTACACATCTATGTTAAAATCTTCCTGTTCCTCCTCACCAATAATCTCAAGTTGCGGGCATTCTTCAATGTCTTCGTCCATGGGCTCGTATTTAGTGACACGCTTTACTTGGGCTGCGGCTTTTGGCTTTGAATATTCACTGCCACTTGACGCTTGTGATGTTTCTGCCAAGCCCGTAGGGCCTCTGTTTCGGCTTCTAGATGATCTTGTAGCTCTCTCCTGTGAGCCATCAAGCGAGCTTTTAGTCAGGCGTTGTGACAGGTTTGAATTTGTGCGCCTCTTAATACTAGTGAAATCGCTTGAGTCTGAGTCGCCATCCTCAGTCTCGATTGACTTTGCAGACCTCAGCATCGGAACCTCAGAATAGTTGCCCATATCTTTTACTGGCAAGACCACCTCTGGTATACTTTTTTGAGCGCGCTTCTGGGACTTGACAACGGTGCATGTATCATCGGACTCTGAGGAAGAATCCGCTATCATATAATGGTGGCGCTTAGCCCTATCGGGTAGCGCTTCATTTGGATTTGTCATGATGAATATAAATAATCAAACTTGGTATACAGTATAATAAAAATGATAAAACATAAGCTGCATTAAAACGCGAAGCAAACTCAACACAAAACACTAACAAGCTTTTTTACTTATTATTTATTATGAGCGTGATTACTCATCACAGAAAATCAAAATCACAGTGAAAACATAAAACAGACACAATAGTGTTGGCTAAGGATCAAGCATACCAAAAAATCATAGCCAATACTAGCCCATCCATACAAATACATATACAAAAACCAATATCGCACAATTCCAATCAAAAGGGTACTAAGATACACCCTATGATACTAGCCAATCATCACTGAGATTCTAGCTTAAATGTATGGGTTATGGACTAATTTGCAGGGAATATATGAGGATATCTGTTTGTTCCCTTTAATTTGGTAAACACAATTTTTAGCGTATGTGACATATAGCCACCACCTTAAGAGCAACAAAAAGCTTAATCGTCAGGTATCTGTATGTTCCCTTTTGGTGGAGAACTTGCCTTATGTATCATAATTTTTGAAGGATGAATTTTGGTGACAACTGATTATAGGGACAATCACAGCTAAATGGATGTCCAGTTTTACTAGTCAACATTCACTCTTCAAAAATTATGATCCAAATAGTTAATATAATACGACTAACTGCTAAAGAAAGACAGAAAATCTATTACATTATTAATTGAGTTAAGAAATGGGAAGACAAATTAATGCTTTAGTCTGGTTATTACACTTAAGGTTCTCTGTTTTTAATTGGCCAATACCAAAGGTACTATTTATTTACTTTTTGATGCTTTTCTTTAGGCCAAACAAAAACAAGTGATAGTTTTAATGCTTCGAGTCCCTTTAAAGTTGGCAATTGTGACAACTGCAGCACAATTGCTGTGTTTGATAAAAGCAACCAAGTTTCACCTATAGACAAAAGGGAAACCAAAGGAATTCTAATTCTTTTTCTCTAATTTAAAGCAATAATCATGTGTGTTCTGCTTTGGCCATTTATAGGCACCAAATCTGTCCGAGGAAATGGCAGAACTAGTCATAAAATAATTTTAAAGATTTTTTTCACATCTAAATATAACAAACCATCGCCACACATATGGGTAGTTATTTTTGAAGGGCTAAACTAGTATTAACAATGAAAATATATGGTAACTAGTATGCAGGTTAAAACTGACATACTAGTAAAACTTAGCCCTTCAAAAATAATCACTCATATACGCTATTCTGTGTCGAGCTATGGATCGATGCATTTTTCAAGCCCATGCGTGTTTTTCTCAAACACGATAATTTGCCAGAACTGTCGCCTCACAGCGATGCTTAGTTCTCGGACTGTTTGGGAAACCTAATACGCAGTAGGATGGACTTTGAACACACCACGCAGATTTTTGCGTATACTATCAGAAGGGTCTTCATCTGTGGGTACTGCCTTTTTGGCAAAAATATACAACTTGTATACTACGCCGGATGCATCTACCACCTTGATTGCTATCCGTAAAACAAGATTACCAACACCATACATGGTAGCATGTCTCAACACCCACCAGAACAACATCTAGGTCAGGTTAAAGCAAACGCCTCAGGAGCAAATCATCCATACAGAATCACAACACTTTTCTTGCCTCCAATACTAATATCCCGTCGACACCAAATAGGCTAAAATCACTGGTGATAGCAGACTGGTAAGACATTAAACGAAATGAGGGCAAAACATACGGTTGGCGCGTAACTGTGGTAGGACACTTGGGCAAAAAATTGGATTTATATTATTGAAACACGCACCAATCAGATAAACCGATTGATGTTTATGAGAGGAGTAAATAGTTTCAAAGTAAATAAGATATAATATAATTACTACTCATTCATCTTTTTTAGCATATATGCAGTATTTCTCGGATCTGGGTGCTGGAAAAAGAGTCCGTCCTAATTTCTAGTTTCAAAAGCCGGGGAATACAGCGGTTTTAAGGAAAGTATAGTATAAAACACTCGCAGAGTACTCCGGGTACTGGAGAAAAAGATCTGTTATGTTACAACGATGCATTTAATTTATTTTCTATATACCGCAGCCTTCCTAGGCATATCCTACACCATTGTTGCGTCGCCTAGCCCTCTGCTCGAAGGCCGAGGGGTATTTGCGTCACAAAAGATCATACGTGTTCCCTTGAGCGTACGGACGGGTGATGGTAGCAAAGTATCGACCATGGTGGGTCGCTCGCGTGTGTTGGCAAAGCATCGGGTTAGCGTTTCGGGAAGAGTGCGGGCTGTTGTTCAGAAGCTTCCAGTCTCAGAGTATGGATTGGATATAGAGGTAATATATAAGGACTCGGATCCCTAAAAGATTGTTCATATCAAATTTGGCCAGTACCTGACAAATGCGATTATCTTGATCGACATTAGTATTATGGCGAGGTTGGGATAGGAACGCCGCCTCAAATGTTCAAGCTCGACCTGGACACCGGCTCAGGGGATGTTTGGCTGCCAAGCAGGGCCTGTGCAGTTTGCCAGAGCCATCGGACATTTGACGTCCAGAGGTCACAGACTTTCCGCAACGATGGTCGCCATTGGAGAGTGTCGTATGGCGATGGTTCTTACGCATCTGGAAACACAATCATCGTAAGTAAAAGCTCATGGACCTATGCATAATATCCAGATACCCAGTAAGTACACTGTGCCATCTGCTAACCAGGTACAAATGAATGCTCAACTTTGACACGATAACAGGACACAGTGACGATAGGCGACCTGAACGTCACCAACCAGGTGATCGGCCTTGCAAACCAGGAATCATCGGTGTACCAAAAGGACATCGTGGATGGGCTCCTTGGCTTGGGATATAGTGGAATATCGTCTGTACCAGGTAAAGTACCGCCAAAGCACTGGGTCTGCATATATAAATGCATCAGTGCAAGGACTCACCAAGCTCTACGAAACTGGCTGTTTAATAGGAACAAAGTCATTTGTCGATAACTTGTTTGATCAGAACCTGCTTCAGCAGCCACTGTTCTCCGTCTACCTCAAAAAGAATGGGGACAGCCAGTACGCAGGAGAGTATTTGTTTGGAGCTATAGACGATACAAAATACACCGGAGACATCGAATGGGTCCCGGTTACGAGGCAGAGATTTTGGGAAATAAGAGTCAGCGGGGGTCACTTCCAGAGTACCGATGGAAGCACCACATCGATGGACATTGGTGGTGATGCTATAATAGATACAGGCACAACGCTTCTGGTAATGAGCCTTCCGCAGGCAAGGAGCCTCCACAGAGTCATACCGGATGCTCACTATGATCCACTTTTGGGATGGGTGTTGCCATGCAATACGGCTAGTAGAATATCAGGCAGCATTGAGTTTAACATAGGATCAAAGAGCTTTGGTATCCCCGTATCAGACTTTGTGCGCGAGCCGGTGAAGGATTTGGATGACTGGTGCTTCTCAGCAGTCACCAGCGGCGAAGTACCAGTAAGTATATTGGATAATCTCACAAATACTAGTTGGAGCCAAGGGTATGGCCATATGCCAGCCAGCACACTTCACAATTTCTCGCTGAACACTGTGGTTTATAGATGATGATACTTGGCGACATATTCATCAAGAACAACTACGTGATCTTTGATCGCGGCAACAACATGGTTGGAATAGCACCAGTTCGGTTATAACAGGACCGTGAAAAATAAATAACCATGTGCTTCATATAGCTGAAGTCTTGAACTTTTGAGCTTAAATAACGTGCCAAACTTTGCAGTGCTGAGCAATACTTTATAGATTTAAATAAACTCATAGGCTGATGTTACCAATCAGAGACCTAGCTTGATAAGGCGGTTAGTCAATGTCAGAGTAGCTAGTATATGCCACTGTGAAAGCGGACTGATGGCTATTGGAAGCGACCGATTAAACCAAGTCTACCTTGGCACTGATTCACTAAGGTTGCACAAAGGACTCTATTTTCTTGAATACAGCATTTTAACAGGCACTCGGCTAATAAAGCCACAAAGCTGCCAGAAGCAGGTTCTGAGCAAATATTTTTCAAGCACTGAGTGACCGTTAATCCAGCTCGGGCCTCCACACTGGATTCAGGTTTAAAGTTGCAATGCTAGTGGTGTAGGGGATTGTCCCCAAACACAATCCCAAGTAGCTCAAAGAGCGGAATGTGCGTATGTGTGTGGTGGTTTATCGCTGGCAGTAAATGTTGAGGTATGGCAGTTCTATTGGGGCTTGGTCTCTTTGATTTTTGTAGCCACTTTACTTCTTAAAGCTCCTTCTCTTTTTATTTAGTTTTGTTTACGAGTATCTAGAGAGATAACCTTGCTGTGCCAGGATTACTTCCCTCAACCACCGTAGTTCTTTTTCTTTATCCCTCCCACCCTTCCTTACGCAACCCACCGCCAACTGGAATATATACTTATATATTTGCTGTTTCCACTCTCACGAAGTCTTGGCTCATTGAGGCCACCTCCCTTCACATTAACACATTTAGTACTGGTTACTCTTTTCAACTACCTTCTAAAGAATAAGCAACAGCTGAAAGCATAGGACATACTACTAATATATCCACAACGCCCACAGAATGACGAATGTTCTTGAAGGAATGTTCACTGATGCAAAGCAGGTCAATGACCAAACCATGAACATCATTGGTCTCTTGTATCAGGCTGGAATAAGTACCGCTGTTGGCGCTGGCGCCTTCATTTTCTTTTGTTTGATGAGACCGAATAATGGAGGTAAGCTATACAGGACCACCGGGTGGAAAATAGTTTTGAATGTGTATTCCATTCATGTTTGTCCCAGAGAATTAACCTCTTGTCCCTTTAAATGTAGCTGTATATGCCCGAAGATTCAAGGGTAACCCAGCAAAGTAAGCAACGCGAAGAAATGCCCACACAGACAGCAAAGTTTCTGCTAGTAGGCGAACCTCACCGGCGAATAAGAGCTAATGCTTGTATTTATTATTTTGATTATTAGGAAATTCCCGCCAAAGATAAAGAAGGGGATTTTTAGTTGGGTGCCAATTCTGTGGAAAGCAAACGACGAATCAATGCTTCCAATCATCGGCATTGATGCACTTTTCTTGCTGCGATACCTGCGAATGATGATGATACTGCTGACATTTATGTCGATATTTGGTCTTGCCGTTATTTTGCCCATCAACTATGCCAAGGGGAATCTGGACGGGATTACTGGAAAGCCCAAAGACTTTCTTGTCTGGTACATATCCCTTAAGCACGTTAACATCCCGAAATATTTCAGCATCCACGTCGCCTTTGCATACTTGTTCTCCATTGGGGTGATGTACCTGATATGGAGAGAAACAAAGACCCTCATTAAGTATCGCCAAGTATATTATTCTAGTGATGCGTACCAGAGAACACTCAGGGCACGCACCCTGATGCTGACCCGCGTCCCACAGGAATTGCAGTCTGACCAGAGCCTTGGGACCTACATGTTTGAGAAATGCGGAAGTAACTATCCAACAGAGGTATCTATTGCGCGTAAGCTTGGAAAGCTGCCCGAGCTGGTTCAGAAGCACGAGAAGACTGTCGCCAAGCTTGAGCGAATCCTTGCCAAGTGGTTGGACAGCCCAAGCGCGCTTACCAAGCCCAGGCCTCAGATCAAGGTCAAGGGCCAGATGGTTGATGCCATAGAGCACTATGCCGGTGTGATTGAGGTTCTTGAGTACGGCATCAACGCTGCTCGAGAGGAGATCACAACATTCCATCCTGCTGGCGTAGGCTTTGTTTCTTTTGACAAACCACTGCGCGCCCACCAGGCCAAGAGAGAACTGCATCGCCATGTCCGCCCTATGCGTGTGACTTTTGCTCCAGATCCAAAGGACATTATTTGGAGCAACGCGCAAATGACAGTGGGCGCAAGAAGATCTCGCATGTGGATAGGAAGAATCATTTCGATAGTGTTTACATTTGTAGCCTTCGTTCCCCTCTCAGCTCTAACCTTTATCTCGAACATTGATAATATCACCTCGATCATCCCCGACACAAAGCCATTCTTTGCTCAACACCAGACCTTGACGTACATTTGGCAGAACACCATTACTCCTCTGATTCTCGTTGTGTACTATATCATTGTGCCCTACGTTTTTCGATACATTAGCAGGTATCAGGGTATCCCTACCAACACTGCCGTCGAAAGGTCCGTTTTAAAGAAGATGTATGCATTCTACATCATCTCAAACATTGTCGTTTTTACTATTGGTAACACCATTGTCGAGTTTATTAACAACGACAACAAGGATGAAACTCTCAGGCTGCTTCCAGCAACCGTCATTAACAACATCAACCTAAAGAACCCATTCTGGACATCATACGTTTCACTTAAGGGGCTTACGGCAATGGCCGAGTTGGCACAAGTGCTGTCATTCCTGATGATCTTTATCAGAAGGTACACTCGCAAGGTCACACCCCGTGAGCTCAAGAAGCTGACCTACCCACCAGACATTGATTTTGCCCCAGTCTATGCTCTCTATTTGTGGATCTTTACTATCTGCATGATATATTCTGTCTATTCCCCACTGATATTGGGATTTGGGCTAGTTTCCTTTGTTCTAGCGTACTGGGCCTTCAAATATGTCACAATGTATGTCTACGAGACTCGCTTTGAAACTGCCGGTGAGATGGTCCGAAACGTTCTTAATCGCATGTTTGTTGCTCTGATATTCTTCCAAGTTTATCTCCTTGTTGGTCTAAAAACACGACTCGATGACTTTGGCAGTCTAGTCCCAATCTACACATATACAATGATTCCCCTTCCCGCTGCTACCTTGGCCTTTGGCATCTGGTTGAACTTTTGGGCTCGGCCAAAGATCCAGTATATGGACGCCACCATTGAAAATGAAACACAACCCTCCATCATTGACAAGCTTAATGAGTCAGAGACCGTGGGCGATCGCTTCATTCATCCTATATTTTCTCAAAAGCTAGCTACACCCCTTGTTCATCACTCTGTTCGTCACCTTCTCCCACAAGTATATAGCGGAAGGATATCCTATGAAGATGAATTCGACGACTACGGCACTGGAAAGTCTGGCTTGAAGAGTACATTGTCCATGAGAACAAGTGGAGCTGCAACTTCTACCCCAATGTCGACTCTAAAGCCAGGTGCATATGGTCAATCCATCTCAAGGCAATCACGGGTATCATCGGGCTCAACGCTAGAAGGCAACAAGTCCAATGGTATGGGGCTTTATGAAATGCCCATTGCGCATGATAAGATTGACTATCAGCCTCTTTCTAGATCAGGGAGTCATTCTCGATTTGGTTCGCCTAGCGACTATATAGATGACTTGGGTCTGAGCACTAATGAAATGACTCGATCCTCTACTCAAAATAGCAGATCGAATCTTTTATCTAGGTCTATATCAAATTCGAGCATGGGGAAAGGTAATATATATGATCACCCTGTCGTTACACCAAAGATCCCTTTATCAAGGCTTGGAAATCAGCCACCTACTTCTTCTGGAGCAGAGAGGGCTATGAATCACCACCCATGGGAAGACCAGAATGTATATCGTAGCAACACTGTCAATAACCCATACAACCAAAGGATAGAGTTGCACCCTGGTATTAGGGGTGGCGACTACACTGATGCCCCACCTCCCCTCTCCCACGCGCAGACCTACAACTACTCAACATCTCCGAGATACCCAAGACCACCACCACCACCGAATCAAATGGACCCCACTGGGCCTTCTCACCCACCCCAAGATGATTATATCTCCCGTTACGGTCAGCACCAATCCCGCAGGCCACAGATCCCTACTCCTAGATATGGGCCATATGAATATGATGATGGGGCTGGTGGGCCACCATTGTATTCCAATGACCACACATATTCTCCACAGCATGGTAATCCTCAAAACCAGCGTCGGAATGTCCCAAGGTGGGACTAAATCATCAACCATAATGTGTATCTTTTCTCAATTTTCACTCATTAAACTTTCTAGTAGTTTTTTCTCATTCCCCTCTCACATAATCCGCATCCATTACCACCATCAATAAACACCTTATACATAATAAAGCAATAACCAATTCATCGTTTGTTCGGATTCTATTTATTATGGCTAAGTTGGTAATCAAAAGTTGTTGTGTTGAATATTATAAGGCTTTTTATTGGGCCTCATACAAAGTCATTCTATTGCTGATCACCAGTGAAGTTGGATAATATATTACATTTTTGGTGCTTTCATCTACTAGTTAAAGGGGAAGGCAGCTGCTCATACACCAGGAGGTAGGGATTAGCACTAAGGACGGTATCTAGGGAAACAGGCTGTACATCTTCATCAGATATGAGATACCACTCTGCTGACATGTTTTCTGCTTGTTTCCAGCCACGCTTTCTTTTGGCGTTTTTATGCTTATCCAGGCCTTTTGGCCTCCCTTTATCTTTAGAGCTCTGTCCTGGGTAGCCAGGCCTTTTTGCCATTGCTGTTATGTCGATTTCTGGCGACTCTCGTAAACTAGGGTTATCTAAAAATACAGAGTCTCTTGTTGAGCAATCATTCGCCAAAGAGACTAAAGATACTGATGACATGAACGGAGTGCTTCGTCCTGATGATAAAAGGTGTGGTGGTAAGACCGGGCGGCGCCGGTATGTGATGAAATGTCCATATGAGTGTGACCCTATATGAACCACCGCCGCTTGTAGACGATACAAACAAGGCTGGGAACCTGGAGATGGCGTTCCTAAATTGCTGCGCGTACCCAAGTCTGTATTCTGAGGCTCTGTGATGCTGGATATCGGCGCGCATGGATCAGTCTGAAGGTGGCCGGTAGTCGTGTATGGAGAAAAGTCCAGTATTTCAGGGAACACGACATGACATGGGTTTTTTACTATCATTCCATCGGGGGTTATGGCTGATCTGGACAAGTGGAGACACATTGTAAGCGGGAGTTTGGCAAACATGACCTGCTTTGTAGATACTGGACTGTAGGCACGGGATAATTCTATTCCACCAAGATCCTGTTGTACGTTAGTCTTTAGTGCATTAATCACGATTTCTGCTTGGCTACGAAGTGCAGTACTCAGCGCGTTGTAGAAGTCCATCTTTCCCACTGGCCCATTTATTAAAGACGTATTCTCACAGGACTCGTCACTACCTTCCCCATCGGAAAAGTCGGAGTCATCGCTGCTGCTTTGCCCATCATCACAGCTCTCTAACAGGAGAATTCTCTTTTTTAACTGCATTGCTGTCTTTTTAGGTAGAAGGTCAGAATCACCACAATACCTCTCGACCAGGGGATTATTGCTATTTCCAGATATATATCCCCTGATCTCATTGATTTTTGTTATTATCAGGCCAAGGGTCTTCTTTAAGCTACACTTCCTGCAAATAACATCGTAGAGCTCTTCAATCCCAACAAAGCGACTCAATGCCTGCCCAAGCGTACAGGTTTCCTACATTTTCAGGGATCTGGTTAGACATACTCCAAAGCCAATAGGCTCCCATGCTGCTTTTTAATACTTACTGTAAGTGGGAGAGTAAGCGATATGTTGTCAAATCCAAAATGCCGGACAGCCTCTGTATATCCACACTGCGTGCAAGACAGTCTGCTAGCGATAAGCCCGGAAAATGGGCTTTGAGGTAAATTCAAAAAGCTGGAATCTGTTTTTGAACCCTTTATGACTAAATCTCGTGTGTTTCCCTGGATGAGGCCATTCTTCCAGCCTGCGTCCAACTAATAGGTTATCGCAAAAGGCAGCACACGATATTATAAATAAGGTACTGTCGAAATATGAATAGACTATATTTGTATATACATACATTATTATTATTATTGTCCGTATAGTCCATGTTGAATAATGATGGGAGCAACATCCGCTTTATGTCCAGCCTTTCTTCGCTAATTGACGTTGATATGAGCTGAAAAGCCTCCTGGGCATCCTGCTGTTCTCTGTCTGTTATTTTGCCCTTGGAATTGAGCGCAGTGAGCATGGAAAATGGCTGAAAGGAAGAATCCCGTTTCACTGTTGTGTTTATATCACAAAGAGTTTCCCATAAAGTTTCAGTCACGCTGGCTTGAATAGTGACGCCTGCCAGGCGGCCATTGATGCTGTCCATACATTCTAGAACATCGGTGAGATACAACTGCAGATACTCAGAGGAAGCAAGTGCCTGTAATACGGAGTTGAGGAAGCATGAATTACCCGTGTTGATCAGCCCGTAGACCATCTGCTCGCTATCCTCTATAGAAAGTTGGATGTTGAAACCCTTGTTTGCTCTAAACGATTTGCTATGAGTATCATTTGACATCGCCATATGCCTATTGAGCAACTTACCATTGTCGTGGTCATCTGAATAGTCAGAGTCATCGCTGTCATATCCCTCGGTTTCTTCATTTCCTGAGCTTGACGGTCCACAATCGTCCTCCTCGTTATGTTCATTGTTGTCAGCATCATCGGCGCCAATATCAATGTTTGTGGTTATTGATGCTGCCACTGCCGCTGCAGCCTGGGCAGCAGCAAGCATGGCCATTGCTGTGGTATGCTGGGCCTCCTCCCTACGTCTCTGGCGCCAGGCCTTGCGCTCCTCAGGTGTCAGATAATGCCAGACTTTCTCTTTCTCTCGCTTGCTGTATATTCCAAGCGTGGAGACCCACAAAATCCACCTTAAAGCGCGAGAATGGAATTTGTCTGAGGATACCTTTTTGTCTGTAGTGGCCAGGCTGGTCTTTTTAGTAGCGCCCAAATCCCGCGCCTGTCGAATGACCACCCATATAATAACGCCAATGACAACTAGGTACAAACCCAGAAAGTATACTATGAGCATTATAACAACCAAGCAGATGCAGTATTGTTAAAATGCGTCTCCCTCAGTCAGGTATAAGTGCCACCCAGAGCGGAGTCAGAGAAGCCAGGACTTTTTGAATGTAGTTTTCAAACTGGCGTGCCCAAGGTTAATAAGTGTATATATATATATATATATAGATGAAGGGGAAGTAAGGGGTTCAAGATCAAAGTATAGTGATGATAAAAAACCCAAATGCACTATAAGCCCCACCACCAGCAAATTAATATTTGTTGTCTTGACCCCACCTCGCAACGGTAGATCTTGGATTTGCTAATCAGAGATAATAACACCGTATGACCTGGATTCGCATAGTAGCTCAGTGTATTCTTTTAGACATTTCAAGATGCAATTTTTAAATCTTCAACACCCAAGCAGCGTACACATCGATTTCTCTTTTCTCCGATGTATACCACACACATGGATATAGAAGCCTTGGCGGCATGGCAGAGATTGACTCCAGGATGCAGCTTATATATTTTACTTTAGTATTTATTTCTTTAATAAAACGATTGAGCTTATCGCTGCAAATTATTAATACACATGTCTCTAGTTTATACAAGCGGGGTGACATGGTCAGGCTGCTTTTCGCCAATTAATTGTCGGTCTTTTTTATCAATGCCTGGCGCTGGAGGGTTCTCTGTGTTTCTGCGACCACAATTATCTTCTACAGGGTCAAATATATTTCCATGATTCCACGTCAGCCAACAGCGCCCACCAACACTGGTGTCAAACGATGATTTATTTTGGGCAGGAGCTGTAGATAAGTCTGGATCAAAGTTCCCAACATAGCAACTGCATATCAGCAGTCCTATAAGCGTTATGCTGCAGTAGAAGCAGGGATGGTTGTCGAGCCAGTATGATAAAAGATATGTGAACACGAATATGGGCGGTGCATTGGGCGCTGGTAAGAATATAAGCGGCACGAACCACCTTTTTGAAACGAAATGCAGGTCCAAATTATTCATGCTGGATTAGACCTAAATACTGGCTACATTGCTATTGACGCTTGATAGGAATCATGTGTTGTCTACTACTAACCTTAAGCAATACATATGCCGCTATGGTCTATGGAGGCAATGTCTTTTTCAAAGGTAAACTGCACCCTCAAGACTGTATGTGCGGGTAAATTATGGTAGACACCAAACGTGTTCAAATGCCACCGGTGCAATAATTAGTCGGGCCAGTTGGGCAAAGGTGGAAACCACCTAAAATTGAAATGCAAGAAATGCGAGCAAATGATTAATATGCAGAGTAAAGCGGCTTTGGGCTGATTTTGAAGGTTTAAACTAGCCTATTTGTGCATTCGTGTAAGAAGTATGGGCAAATAAAAGCGCTCAATAGCCAAAGCACGTGAATGATTTGAATCTTTTCCAAGAGAGAGTAGTTGCTATGCTTGCGAATTTTGGATCCTTTAATACACAAGCTTTGTAGACCAACATACCATCCTAATATTGATATAAGGCAATAATAGCTCAATGAGGCTTCATCTATACTACTCAGCCATGAATACACCTTTACATATCCTGCATTAAATGTTTGGATCACACTTGGGTAGCTATTTTTGAAGGGCTAGTTTTTACTCATAGGCCAGTGTTGTAAACTTGCATACTGGCCAGCTTATATGGGCAATAATTTTTGAAGGGTAAATTTTGGTGACCAATGATTATGAGGGCAATCACAGCCAAATGGATGTCCAGTTTTACTAGTAAACTTTCACCCTTCAAAAATAATAACTCATTTATGCTATTTCAATCATCACTAGCTAGAAACTGTTTATTGGTCCCAAACTCTTGGATCTTTCATTCTATGATGAGGCCAAGACCTTCATACCCATTCACAAATTGCCGATGAAACAATCTGTATACTTGAGGTGCCAATATCTAACTCACCAAGCTAGCAAGCAAGCTCACCGGTTGTGTTTCAAACAGTATAATTTGAATGTGGTGTTTAGTTATATCATCGGCACAAGCGGCTACATAAACCCAGCAGGTCTGCATACCAGGCGCGTCATCATTCCTAAACCTACTGCGTAAAAGTGGGGCAGTGCTAGAAATCAGTAGTTCGGGTTGTGCGAAAATACTGGGGAAGTGTGAATCAGCTACTACTGCTTATTCTTCTGTGTTGAGTGTTCTATGATGCAAAGATGCTCAAAACCTAAATGTCAAAACAGAAAGCCACCAAAGAAAGTTGGAGTTGCATCTGGAAAAACGCAAAGTGCAAACCTCTCATTGCTAAAAGAACAATTTACAAGACGGTAAGGCAAATATTGTATAAAGGGCAAATTTATTTTGTGCTGGTGACAAAGACTGCCGCATAGCAGGGGCAAACTAAGGATCACATGAAAAAGTCAATATTAAAGCTAAAATAAGGCACTGGCTGAAAATGTCTGGCTCTCAGTAGTGATTGCTAGAAAGTACGCTTAAAGGTCGTCATCTTCTTCGGGGAGAGGCTGGGCGGCAGCAAGCTCCATCTCCTGCTGATATGATTTGACCAATTCTTCGTCGACCTTGACCTCAGGGGGCTGGAGGGCAGGTGCTTCATCGAAGGCGAGGTTGGGATTTCCGCAAAGCTTGCGAGCGAGCCACAAGAAGGGCTTCTCAAAGTTGTAGTTGGACTTGGCAGAGATGTCGTAGTACTGGAGGTTCTTCTTTCTGTGGAATGTGATAGTCTTGGCCTTGACCTTGCGTTCCTTGATGTCAACCTTGTTACCGCAGAGAACAATTGGGATATTGTCGCAGACACGGGTAAGGTCACGGTGCCAGTTTGGCACATTTTTGTAGGTGATGCGAGAAGCAACATCAAACATGATAATGGCACACTGTCCATGGATGCTAAATCAAATAAAGTACAGTCACTCGGTTAGTCAGATCTCAGGGCACCAGATGCTACGCATGGATACCTTCTATAGCATACTACTTACTAGTAACCATCACGGAGACCACCAAACTTCTCTTGACCAGCGGTGTCCCAAGTGTTGAAGATAATAGGGCCAGCAGTAGTCTGGAATTTGAGGGGATGGACCTCAACGCCAATGGTGGCAATATACTTCTTTTCAAACTCTCCGCTAATATGGCGCTTAACAAAGGTGGTCTTTCCAGTACCTCCGTCACCGACTATCAGAGGGGAAGAATGCTGTGTTTAATATACAGGCTTTTTGAAGTTGCCATAACCAAGACAAATTTTGAGCGAGGGATAAGAGGTAACAGGGTCCAAATACTTACCAAGGACAAGTTTGATGGTGGGAATCGTGCTGTTATCGGCCATGTTGGTTATTGTTACTACAAAAAGGTAGACTTTAATAATTTAACATCAATGTTTATGATGGGCTGCTCTGCTAAACATCATTGCCCATAAAGATGACTCGAATCTACTTCTCAAAGACAGAACAACAGGGGCCGCAGCACTTACGCTTGAACGAACTTTGACTCTAAAACTAGCTTGGTAGTCTAGTGTATAAAATCTGGGTATAGGGAAAGTAAAAGCAAAGAAGCAAAGTGCAGTGTACAAGGCCGCCAAAGTTCTCAAAGATGGGTGATTTATTTTGGGGTGTTCGAATTTTTTCGCTGGCTCTTCTAGTGTTTAGATTTTTCTTAATCTCTTGTTGATAAAATAGTGAGAAACTCTCAATCCTGGCCTACCAGTATAATCAAATTAATTCCTGACACCTTTTAAAGCATTAGGTGGATTTTGGGCTGCGTAATCATCTCTTATCAATGTGGTGAGATGCAATGATCTGAAGTCAATGGCCAACAGCATCCACTTTTGCCACTGACTGTGGGCACTGTCACATACAATGACGTTGGTTGGTACAGTCTTCCAAATTCCCAGTGCCCAATGTGATTTGTGTGTATGTGATTGGGCTTGGCCTGGTCCCACAGCTAGCCTGACCCTTTTAAAACGGGCACGTCGGACATTGCTTGCAAGTTAAACCTACCTTCTTGATCCCTTTCCACATAAACATTCTATAAAGCATCATACAGCTACTACATAGTCATATAAAACATGAGTGTTCCTAAAATATGTTTTATCGGTGGAGGAAACATGGCCGAGGCCATATTTGCTGGCCTTTTGTCTAGGCAGCATCCTACTTCCAAGATTGTTGTTACCGAACCTTTCGAGCAGCGCGCCCAACAGCTTCGCGAAAAGTACAGCATCTCCGTATACACCGATAACAACAAAGCAATCGCCGAAAACAATGATATCGAGGTTGTGATCCTGGCTGTGAAGCCCCAGGTTGTTTCCAAGGCAGTAAAAGGCATCTCCGCTGATCTTCGCAGCCTCAAACCACTTGTTGTGTCCATCGTCGCTGGTGTCAGAGTAGTCGATCTTGAGCGCTGGATTCATGGCGATGCAAAGCCTGATGCCATCTCGGTCCCTGTAGTCCGACTAATGCCCAATACCCCAGCTCTGGTCGGCGAGGGCGCTGCTGGCATGTATGGCTCATCTATTGTGAGCGACAAACAGCGTGGCCAGACCGAATACATAGTCCAGAATATTGCTAAGGAGTATTTCTGGTGTGACAAAGAAAGTGGCATCGATGCTGTTACTGCCATTAGCGGCAGCGGCCCAGCGTATTTCTTCCTGGTTCTCGAAGCAATGGAGAAGGCTGGTGTTGAGCTAGGTCTTGACGCAAAAGCAGCCAAGCGACTGGCAGCCCAAACCTGCCTTGGTGCTGCAAAGATGGTGCTCAACTCGGATGATGAAGGCACCGCAGACCTTCGCCGCAAAGTCACTTCGCCCAACGGCACAACACAGGCTGCCATTGAAGCAATGCAAGCAGCTCAAGTCCCAGAGGGCATTTTCAAGGGCTGTATTGCCTGCAACAACCGCAGTGTACAGCTTGCTGATGAGTTTGGAAAAGACGAAGTCCAGTCATCCTTGTAGACAGAAAACGATTATTTCTCACTGTTTTTCTCAAACTTTTCATTGAGCTGTAATACAATCTATAATAAAGCACTACAATCGATACTCCTGAATGAATGACTGTACAACATCTTGTTCAAGGCGGATGGATACAATCTTGAAAGCTCGCCAAGCTATTTTATGTTTTTAATGTTTTGGCAGCTATGTATTTTGCCAGGTTTTACTTTGTCACCTATTAAAAGGATATATGTGATACCCACATTATATTGCCATTATATAATATTTTTGTTTTTGTTTTGGGACATTTTTATACTTCATAGCTTATGTATTAAAGCCATTTAAGATGATACTGTGAGTGATATTAAACTGTGTTTAAAAAAGCTCTTTTGGCAACCCATCAAAGCCTGGGAAATTAAGCACAGTTGTAAAATGATGACATCATGGAAAGTGTGTGTACAAGTCTTATTTCTTCTCGCCCTGTATTGTTACAACGACGTTTCTGGAGTGGGGATAATCGCGGTGCTCACAGAGCCAAATCCTATAAAAAGAATATGTATGAAATTAGCATAGGTGGAGGTGCCTATTAAATCAAGCTAGGCATTGCACCCATTAGCTCATGAAAACACCAATGAAAAGACGACTAGTCGCTTACCCTTGCCATGTCCCCAAGGCGAGCTTCCCATCCTTTATGGGGATGTTGAGGGACACACCAAACAGTGAGGACTTTACATGGCCAGGCATGTCATCAGGGCCCTCCATTGTATGTATGTATGGAGCGTTCTCTGGAGCCAGTCTGTTAAGCATCATCTCCATATCAGTTCTCACGTCGGGATCATAGTTTTCATTGAGAGTAAGCGAAGCGCTGCTGTGCTGAACTGCATTTGCATATATATAGCAAATATTGAGATATTGGCTAAGTAACTCTTATATCTGTGTAGCTGAGATTACAACACGCATGTGTTGCTTTGGCCAGCCAAAATATGTGCTTTCACAGACAAGAAATTGGGCCTACTTACGGAATATATTGGCGATACCGACTTTATATTGTTTCAGCGAGCTCGATATTGCTCTGGTTATTTCGTCGGTTACAAGGTAGCAGCCTCTTGATCTTGACTGAAGAGTCAGTGTTTTTTGATACCAAGCCATACTGAGAAGAAAGACGCAGATTTTTACTTTGACATTGGTGGTTTGTAGTTGAATGCAAGCAAAGGCTTTGTTGGCGATGACGTTGTTTTTTAATCAATTAATAATGAGCAAAAGATAATTAAATGTTTAGGCAGTGCGATCCAAGTGATAAGACAAGAAAATGCTATGGAGTTTGGCTTATATCCTTGCCCTACCTTCCTTTATCTTGGATCCACTAGCTATATAAACATGTTCTCCCGCTCCTTTGCCTCTGCTCTTCGCTCCAGTAAGTAGTGTGTATAAAAGGACCATATAAACAAAAAAGCGCGCAGACTTTTTGTGGATCAAATGCTAAACATCCCCACTAACTTTACGTATAGCTTCTGTCTTGCGCAACAAGGCCGTGACTCGTGGTTTCGCTAACCAGGCTCGCAGATCTGCCGCCAGCACCAAGTCCCTCTACGGATACGCAGCAGCTCTGGCTGTTGCTGGATCAGCCACCTTTGCCGCCCTAAGCATGGACAAAAAGAGTATGACATACATTGGCTTTTACTGCTTTCCCTGATGTTGCGCTGGTCATATCTGATAGCAAATGTGTGTATATGCCATATTTATAGACAATGCCCAGAATGTCATATACTCCGATAGCCAGGTCCCAATCCACGGAAAGCCAGGAACCGTCCAGGAGCGCACCTTTATTGCCGTCAAGCCAGATGGTGTCCAGCGTGGTCTTGTTAGTGAGGTTATCTCTCGCTTCGAACGTCGCGGATACAAGCTTGTTGGCCTAAAGTTGCTTGTCCCACCAACTGATCTTGTTAAACAGCACTATGCAGACCTTAGCAGCAAGCCATTCTTCAACGGCCTTGTTGACTACATGACCAATGGAAAGGCCCCAGTTGTCGGTATGGTCTGGGAAGGCCCCGATGTCATCAAGCAGGGCCGTGCCATGGTTGGTGCCACCAACCCTCTTAGCGCCAACCCAGGCACCATCCGTGGTGACTTCTGCCTGTCTGTTGGACGCAACATTGTTCACGGGTCTGACTCTGCTGAGAGCGCACAGACTGAGATTGGTCTCTGGTTTGGCGGAAAGGGCGAGGTTGTTGACTGGTCATTCGGTAACGAGGAATGGGTTATCTCCGCCAACTAAACAAAAAGTATCCAAACACCGCTTCCCAGCAATTTACTGAGACTTCGGCTACATATGCCTACTTTTTAGTTAGATTAGCATCTTGTTAACTATAGAGCACTTTCAATGCCAGTTATAAAAGCATCAAACTTTAAACAAACACAATCTAAGCTACAGGCAATATAGCAGCCCGATAAAGTATATGCATTGTAGGGAAAGGGCCATCATTGATAGCAGCGATGTCCCAAAGGCAAATGATCTTTCTGTAAGAAAAGGTATATTTTGTTGATACGAATATACTTTCAAAAATAAAATCTGGGTAGATTCAACACATTTATTGTTTAAGCGAAAAAGTGTGATGTCTGCAATATATTTAAATTAGTCATCCTCATCGTGCATTTTCTCAATGTACTCGCCTATTTCAGCTTCACTAAGAATCTTTACAGTTGGACTGGATTTGCTAACACAAGCAATCTCAATATCAGTCTCCTTGATCTTGGTGTCGTAAACCTTTTCAAGAACATTTATGATATTCTAAAGAAAAAATACGCTTCTTAGTGAGAACCAATAGCAAAACTATAGTAATGCATATCATGCGTGCTTACCTTTATGCACTGATATGTGTCTTTTTCAGAGCGATCATCTTGGCCAGAGTCCCCAGCATTTGAATCGGTGCTTTTTGATAATTCATTTATGAGCGTTCCCAGCCTGTTGTTGATGTCGGTAGATTTTTTCCCTTCGGCAATGGCATGGTAGCCCGCATAGAATCCAGATGGCTCAACCTTGTAAAGAGAAGGCCCAGTTTCAGCATCATAGCCACAAAATAGCATTGCTATAGACATAATATTCCTGATTAGAGAATGTACGGCACATGAGTATATACCAGGGCCAAAAAAGAGTTGTATAAATGTACTTACTAACAGCAAGAGGTCTCATCTGTGCTTTCTGTGTGTATACTTGGTTGATATCAGCCATTCTCTTGGCAAGAATATCCACAGGCACATCATGTCCAAATTTGTACTTGTAGGAAGCAGCTTCATGAGATGCACGCTGGACCTGGGATCTGGCATCAGCTATAGATATTCACAAAAACAAAGCAATGGTGGATATGATTTAGCACTTAAATGACATGCACAGTGTGCGAGAAACTAATACAATCCTGAATCGAGGTTTGAAATATAGCTACCTATATATCCGTTTACAACACATGCAATTGTAGGCGTGACTTTGAATAGTCGTGTTACTTTGGAGGCATCATAAAGTTTGTCCTAGAGTATATTCGGCAATTGGTTGGTTATAATGCATATGGTATTGCTGAAGTCATTACAACAAAATCGCCTACATGAGCTTTTCCATAGGGCTTACCTTGATCTTCTTCTGAGCAGCAACTACTATGCTGTCCTCGCCACGAAAACCAATGGTTGTAATGTCTGAATTCTTTATGGCATTATATGCATACTCTATAATAACAACCATGCTTAGAATGTAGCAAGCTAATAGGGATGTTCATGGGCTAATAAACCAGGACATGCTGAACTCACCGACTTGGTATAGCTTTCCCTCTGGGGAGAATACAGTAAGAAATCTGTCATAACCACTTTCCGAACCCTGTGCAGACATGCTTAATAATGAAAAACGAGAAGTGAATTACAAAGGCTAGGCTAATTTGTTTGGTTAGAGTATTAAGAATAAAGTACACCTGTCCTCAGGCCGTATTAGCTGGTAGTTTTGTTTTGTTTGAGAATATATAATAAAGAGCCATAGATGACGTACCCAGCTCATCATGGAGGGCTACATTAAAGCGTTAATCCATAATCAAGATCGTACATAATCAACGCTTTATTAACTTCAGGTGTTTTTTATAAATTTTGGCAAAAAATAGAAATAGGATCTTGAAATCGACCACACCAATTTGATGAACCAGCCAGGAAAACAAAAAATACATAGGTGGGCAATTAGACGGTGGGACAGCGCTTGTGCTTTTGCTGCCCATTAGATCAAAGTTCATAAGCCTAGGATAAAAATGAGTCCCAAGGAGTCGGGTAGGATAGTAAATTGCTAAGGATTGGGGTTAAAACTTGGCAACCCACTTCTATATACTGCACATATGATTACTAATGATATCTTGTCATTAGCAATTATCCATGCAAATGGTGAATAAAGAAATGTGCTGGTCCTGAGTAAGAAAGAGGTAAAGAGATGCGATGCATCAACTCAAAGACCAAGACCTGTGCTCTATCAATATCAAACAAGACCGAAGTTATATATAGAGCATTTTTGCACCAACAACGCTAACTAGATGGGAGGAGAGGGGTTGACTAACAGACATTCTTTTATAATATAGTCGACACAAAGAGTGGTGATACAGAGGATTATTTGACTATCTTGGCCAGAGTGGATGTTCTGTAAAATTGCGATTAGAAATAAGTAAAATAACATTATGTGATTTGCTATTAACCAGAATAATAAAAATCAAAACTATGCTTGGGCGGCGGCCTTGGGAGCAGCCTCGGGTTCTGCTGCTGCAGGAGCCTTCTCCTCAGCCTCTTTATTTTCCTCTTCGTCTACCTTCTTGGGCTCTTCGACACCTGAGTCGGCCTTGGGAGCTTCCTGTGCATCGGAAGAAGCAGCCTTATCCCCAGCCTCGGCCTTAGCCTTTCTCTTTTCCTTGATCCTTTGCAGGGTCTTGGAAGTTATGCCCTTGAGGTTGTCAAGGATGATGGTCGACCGGCGCTTGACTCTCTTGAGAAGCTTGGATTCGTGAGACTCGGCGGCAGGAGATGCGGCAGCATCAGCCGAAGCATTGGTATTATCATTAGTGGCAGCGGCGGTGTCTTCTTTTGCTGGGGAAGCAGTATTCTCGCTTTCTTTGGCGGGCTCATCAGCCTTTGGTTGCTCTGTCGAGGCCTCTGTGGCAGGGACAGCGTTGTCAGCAGCCTCTGCGGCAGCGGGCTGGGATGAAGCAGCATCCTTAGTCTCTGCGACGGGAGCATCTACCACGGGGGCAGCGGCGGTCTCGACCTTGGCTTGTTCTTGGGCAGACATGTTGGAGAAAAAAGGCTATAGATAGAATATTACAGGTAGGGGAGTAGTATAAGGGTGATAATTTAGCAAGAAAAACGACAGATGGATGGCGCCGTCGTCCTTTTAAATAAAGTAGTGCAGGCAATGCAGAACATGGTACCAAAACGACAGCGATGCCATTTATAAGAAAACAATAACAACAACATTGGCAACCACAGAGCGGCCAGTGTGAGGAGGTGGAGACTGTATTGGTCACCAAGCCCATTGTGGAATCAGTGGTGAGGATACACATACGAGCGAGCTGGCTAGAATCGCCCATCAGAACCACCACCGATTGACCAGATTACCACAACATTTTCTTTTATTTCCAAACGCCTTTGGGGATGCTGGGTTCAGGACCTGGTCATCTCGCCATCACAAGACTCAATGGCGCTGACTCCTTGCTTCCTCCCATAGCAACAGGCTACTGCGGTGCTGCCATGGCGGGTCGATGTGCCCCAGCCCCACCATGCACGCCCGCACCATCTCTGTGCCTTGTCTAGTCGGGTGACATTGACTCGCAACCGGCTCGGCTGATGCCTTTCGTGGAAAGCTGATATCTGGGTTTTGTCCATAATAGGCACATAGTGTCTTGCTGCACCCTGGGCTGTGTGGCATCTGCTTGTTTTTGTTTTGAAGCGACGGGTATGAGCACGTCAAGGCAAAAACAACTCTTGGCTTTTTTGGGGTGTGGCTCATAATGGCCATACCGGTTCTTTTCTTGAGGATTTGCTCCTGGTGCTCTCTCTCTGCCTTACGTGTCCAAAGCAAGTGTTTTGAGACTATCACCCTAAAGCCCACACTGGACTCATTTACAGAGTTGCCGAGTAATTGCCCTGTCTCCCCACCAAGTCGTGGCTGCTGGATGCTGGCTAATAAGCGTGCACAGTTTTTGCTGATGGGGTTTCTATTTATACTCTGTATCTTCTCCACCGCTCTTCCCATGCGTGCCTGGCTGGGTGTTTGAGGTGTTACATGTACCTCAATACCCCACATATCTTGCTTCAATAGCCTCAAAGCTATTGGGTGGAATGTCAATGAACATCTGGTAGTTTTTGAATGCAAATACATAGATTGTCCAGATTTCCTCGCCTTTTCGATGCAGATCCAAACATCAAAATGCAATTCCAAGTTGTGATCGCTCTGTGCCAATAAGCCCATTCATAAGCATCACTTAGCAGCTTGCTGACCAAGGAATGCACCATTATTTCATTTTTGCTGCAGGTATAGCTTGAGAATGCCTATGTAAAGACCCAGTAGCAATTCGGGCCCATGCTTTTTATAGTTGCCCAGACTGAAGATATTGCAACATCCCTGGGCACCAGGTGGGTTGGGTGAGTCCATTTTATGGCAAATTGTTCACAGCCTTCCTTGTCTTATGTATTCAGGAACCGAAAGTATGGTAGGCACCACATTGGTTTTTATTTTCATGACCCGCATGATGGCTGGATCATACAATCTCCTCCCATAAGTTTTGAGAATTTTTTTAAAAATTTCATTTTTTTACTAAAATTTCTTCTCTTCTTT
>JANBPU010000068.1:0-75692 GCA_027575805.1 Mycoemilia scoparia | reverse complement strand
AAGAATATGTAAAGTGAAAAGGCCTGACCATTTTGGCGAGTTTTGCGTTAGTTCTCAACACAACACTCAAGGGGTGAGTCCTGAGGGTGATGACCTTTTGTCCACAGCACTAAACTGCTACATACTTGCTTTCAGTTGCAAAAAAATTCTTCATAGCTGCACAGTATTCATTACATGTCTGAGGATGTTTTGTGGCTATCCTCATATGGATCATAACTTTTGAAGGGTGACTTTTGGTGGCCAACGATTATAGGGGCAAACACAGCCAAATTGGTGATCACCATCTGTTAGTAAATGGCCACCCTTCAAAAATAATAACACATATTACTATAATAAACAGCTTGAAAAGAAGAGATCTGACAAAAGGAAGGATCTAGCAAACACTAAAGAATTCTGACCTATCAAAAGTTGATACGTGTAAATATTATTGAATCCAGAAATATTTGCCTGCATACACACATATACTACACAGCACAGTAAAGAAATTGTTGAGAGTATCATTTCTTTCGCTTTTCACACGCTGCCAGTGAATGGATGCGTGTGCTTCAAACTATAGTCTAACCAGTGGTAATTCACATCCATACATGCTCACTCCTCAAACGAAAAAATAAAAACATCATCATCACATATTAGGAAAAAGCAGTCACAGAAGGTTCCAATAACAAGTTGTAGTTGATGTAAATCATTAGTTTTTGATAATACACATAGTCCAATATAAGGGGTAATAACAATATCGGGCTTATCAAATACATCAGTCAATACCTTTATTGGTAGTAATATATGGAATATCATGGAATGTTTTATAGAATATTTAGTTGGTTTGGTCATCAGGTGTGACTAATCTAATGCCAGGCTTTGTTGGTGTGATCACGACCGAGAATAATATTGTCATGACTTGGCGGAATAAACGCATAGTATGTGGCTGGTAATTAGTATGAGAGGAATTGAAAAACACAATGGCAGTTGCTGCTGATTTAAAAGTCTAAATGAATAAAACAAATTATATGCACGCAGGCTGGGTATTGTGGAGATTAGCAATTGGAAATGTGTTTAAACATGACTGGTCAGTTTTAATAACAGTGTGAAACAGTGGTGGTGCTTGTGATTATATCAGCCTGTTTTGCAATGATCTATGTGGGTCATTTGTTTTATATAAAAATAGCTATCTGGAGATTGCCGCAGCAGCTAGACAAAAGAGTTGTCAAAGATATAAGGCGAAGACTGTAGATGGGCAGTGTACACGCAAACGGAGGGAGAGGGAGAAAGGTACAATAAGAGGGGGGTAGTTGAGCAGTAATAGTAAGGGCCTTTGGAAATGGAAAGAAATATGGCACGCTGCTTTGCTGTTCGTTTTATTACTGGTGGCTGATGTACAAGTAGCCCATTAATTATTTACCACATCAGCACCTCGTTTTCAAGCAATTAGAGTCAGCAGAATATCACACAGAGTGATTATGGTTTCACTCACTCACACAGAACTAATTTTGGATCACACTCCCTGCTCCCACTCTGACTGGTAGCTGCTCATGCATACATAAACATACATTCCTGACCATCTTTTCTCCTGAATCGTTGACAATTTAAATCATTTATAAATAGATGGACCAATCCTTTACTTTCTTATTTTCTGGCCCTTTGCACTTACTGAAATAGCATTTTAGCACTCTTTATTACCATAAGTTGGCTAATATATTTATTAGTAGTATTATCCTACAGTTTAGTACCAATAATCAATAACAAGTTTTTACCATATTTATTTATTTCACTTACCCTCTACATAACAGCTTTTATTTCAACAGACAAACATATTCCTTGGTACCCTGTTTCTTTTTATAAATCATTTCCCACATACATACATATACACAAATACACATCCATATATTTGTATTTCATTCTTCTTACTGACTGAATGAACACTTCATTCTCTTTCATTCAGTAGTTTTGCATCCAGACATATATTTGTTTGTCCATAAACTATGCCACCATCACCACCACCACAACCTGATGATTCCAATGATACCAACTTTTTTAGATCTTCATCACCATCATCACCTTCCAAAACACCGCCTGCTCAGCTAATCAAACGAAGTTATACATGGGGATCTCCGCCAACATACGCTTCCAGTTCACAAGTCCATTTCAGTGGAGAATATAATTATGGAAGTTCAAGCAGTGGTAGTAGCAGTGGTGGTAGTAGTAGGCATTTTTCAGCAGACACCCCTGGAGTTCCGCTAGCTCCAACAAGAGCTGCTACTACTATTGTCTCTGCCACTGGTACCACCAATACATCAACAGGAGGACAGGGAGATCTCTCTGGCATCGATGGTAGACAGAGTCAGATTCTGTTTGTTGCATTGCTAGAGAACTTTTGCCAGACGTACCATCATGATCCCAAAAGAAATCGCAAGCTTTTCTTTATAATATGTCAGAGGCTTTGTTCGATGGGCGTTATTGGACGTGAATTTGTAGATAGCATAGCACCGGCACGAGCTGTTTATGCTCAGACTTTTAGATCTTTGGTAATAAAGGCTATCGAGTCGATTGAGTTGTCGGAAAATCTTAATTCTAGATTGATTGAGGTGGGGAATGATAGTTCGTTTAGTGATGATGTTAGTAGTAGTCATAGTGAAGGCGATTTGGATAGCGAAGAAGAAGAAGAAGAAGAAAGTGCTAGGTTTTTGAATAAATCAAGCAGATCTAGTACCAATGGCACTAGACATCGTCCTAGAAGTGGTAGCACCTTTTTTGAAACTGCAATGGGTGGTACTGCTAGTGTTGTTTACACCAATAACAACACAAAAGGTTCCAAATCAAGTCGCACTAATGCCGAAACAGCAAACAAATCTACCACGTTTGATGCTTATCCCAGAGTAAATGGCAATAATTCAATGTCTAGTATGGCCAATACTTTCTTTCCTTATCACCACTCACCCTATAGGGAAAACTACATCGAGCTGTATCAATTGGGACGAGGTGGATATGGCAGAGTGTTTGAGGTTAAACACAGGATTGATGGGCACCATTATGCAGTAAAGATTATACCCATTCGGGATCCAACCAAGATCGAAAAGACTATTCGAGAAAACAAGGTGTTGGCCCAACTTTGCCATCCTAATATTGTAAGATATCATCATAGCTGGGTTGAGCAAGAGAGTCCAAAGTCAGCCACTGCAACTACCAGCGGTAATGGCCAGGCATTGGAGAGAAACAAAAATCGGAGTACGAAGTCATTAGGCACTGGTGCTATGTACATCACCTCAGTTCATAGTGATAATGATGATGATAGTTCTGATACTAATAGTAGCGATGGGGTGGACATCAGTAACTTGAGTATTGGTGATGGTGGGAGTGATAGTACCAGATCCATTGGTGAGGATAGTGGGGCAGGATTAAATGATGGAAGTTTGGTGTTTGAAATTGAGTTTGAAAAAGATACTACTCAAAACGGCAACAACAATAATAATGATATTTCTATCAACTTCCAGAATGATAATGATAAAGGTACCCAAACCCAAGATGAGCCAGGTTGTAGTGATTGCGATGGTACCAGGGATCAATCATCATCAGCATCATCATCTTCAAGAGATACTACTGATTATGAAGACTCAGATTCCAGTGATCGTCTGTCAATTGGTTTTGGAAGTTCCAGCAGTCAAAGTAGTGTTTCATCATTACAATTGGGCCACAAAGGTCCTGCGGTTGAACCGACATCGCCCTTTGGGAATAACGAGTTGGTTCTTATGAAGGATTCTGTTATAAATGATCCGGGTATAAAACAGCAGCCATATGATAAAGAGTTTGAGCATGAGATGAATTTATTGATAAATTCATCAGACATACCAAAGGAATTCCCCAAGATGTACCTATTTGTCCAAATGCAACTGTGCCAAACCTCACTCCAGGAATACCTTAAACAGCGTGCCATGAGAATAGTTTCAAGGCCATCTGATATGGGCGACTCTAAATGTGGATCTCCACTTATTGGCACGACAGATCATGACCGACTGATTGACCCAGTTCAGAATATGCGTATATTTCGTGCTATTGTTGAGGGTGTTCAATATATTCACGAGAACAGGTTGATTCATCGCGATATCAAGCCAGCCAATATATTCCTAGACATTAGATTCGAAGAAAATGAAGACAGATTGCCTAGTACCAATGCATCCACCAGAAAGGGAACTGGAAACAACCTGTCTGATTTCAGTAGCAGTATTAAAGGCACGGGTGGGTATGTAAGTGATACAGTCATGCCTAGTGGTTTCAACAGCAATAGAGATTTCGCATATGCTGCAGGCTCAGTCAAGCGGGTTGTTGATTGGGACAAGGTATTTGGTGAGCCAGTCTATACCCCAAGCAAATATAAAAATAAGGGCGTATCTTCACCAGATACTCCAAGCATTAGTCTCAGATCATCTTTTCCTGGAAACTCAGATGGTCAACCCCTTGCTAAACATCATCACAATCATCATGGTCATCACCAACATAGTAATAATAACAATAAGCGCTCGTCTATTTGTGATCTACCATATCTTTGTGGAAGTATCTACCATAGAGTCAACATTAAACCCATGATTGGTGACTTTGGTTTGGTCACAGCATGCTGTGGTAGCCCAGAACCAGCTAATGACAGCAACAGCACTAGTAATGATTCGCCCAATTTTTGTGATCCGAATAGCGGTGGCGACTACCATTACCACAGAAACAATAGTGAGTATGATGGAGTAAACATGCTTCCAAAACCATCCTCTCTAGCCATAAGAAGACAGAAAGGCCATCAAAGGCAGTCACCATCAGTATGTCTCCCCGATGTGCCATATAGAAAGCACACGTCCAATGTTGGTACAGTAACATATGCTGCACCTGAGCAATTGTCTAGTGAATCTACTGAATACGATGAAAAGGCAGATATCTATTCATTGGGTATTATATTATTTGAGTTATACTATCCATTCCATACCCAAATGGAGAGAGTACAGACACTCAAGGAACTAAGAGACGGAATATTGCCTCAGGACTTTGTTACTCAGTGGCCCAAAGAAGCAGCTACTGTCTTGAATTTGACAGCCAAGGATCCACAGGGTCGACCAACAGCCAAGTCGATATTGGAGATGGGATTGTTCGAAGTTGATGCGGTCGAGTATGAGGAATTGCGTAATGAGAACCAGGCACTCAAAATGATGATTTCTGGTTATCAAAAGAAGATTGAAGAGCTTGAAACCAAAGTATCTGCACTTCAGGGCTTTTTGGATGAATCGGTTAGATCCAATGAGGTTAAAACAAGGCAGAAATAAATGTGTGTATTTTGCATACACTGTTGTCACACACCACATAAAAGACACACAGGTGCATTCAAATATTTCTAAAGTTGTATTTCAAGGCATTTTAACATATTTTTATTATTGGCTTTACTCCTTTGTATATCATTTGATTGACTTTGTTGATTCCAAAGTTTCCATATTATTATTTTCAATAAAATCACTTCTATTATTATTATTGATAACTGGTGATATATATTCTTATAATATTAATACTAAATACTGGAATAAGACTTAAACTAATATGCTACTACTAGACTACTACCATTACTACTTGAGTTTGGGAGTTTTGGCAGACAAGACATAAACGAAATCATTCTTACGAAGAACACAATCGGGTTCAGGATTGGGGACACAATACCAAATATATCTCCCCCTGTGTTTGGCAACCCGATAAAGGCCCAAAGGGACACAATCCAATTGGAAGCAACAGTACGAGAACAAGCTCGAGTAAGGTCTACCATGAAGTCTATCTGGGACCTTAGACAAATGGACTCTACTATTAACTACATCACTTGCACCATCAAACTGGTCCCCATCAATAATAGACTGTTGAACTCCAAGCTGCGAAGTTTGAACAAATGCATCAATATGTCCACAAGGATACAGCAATTTCTCAATAATGGGGACTAGGTACTCATTATAATATGCCTGGCAAACCAAGGTATCTGACGACATGATTGGTGAAAATACATGGCCTGACATGAAGCTACTTCTCAAAAAGGCCTGGGCATAAACCTCATTAACCTTCAAAGTTTCAGTATCACCAACGAATTGCATATTTTCACGGTGAATCATTTCGACAGTCAAAAAGAAGTCTGGGTCACCAAATGTGAGCAATTCGATATTTAGGGCTGATAGCAGGGCCGGTGAATCAGCAGTTGCAGTTGATGTAGTATCGGATGCTGTGAGATCGATCTTGAAATGAGTGGACTGGCTGGCTTCAACCTTGCTGTTTCCATCTGACAAAATAATGGCACCCATGGCAGATTGAATTTTAGCACGGAGGAGGTCAGTTCTGGAGAGTGATGTTCCACCGACAAGGTAGATATTACCGAATGCTTCAAGTGACTCGATTTGGGAAATATCATAGTCTCCAGGACTTAGAATTACAATTGGCTGGTGAGGATTCGACATGTGCTTGGTGATCGAGTCAATTGATTTCTTTTCGTCCTTGGATTCTTCTTCCTCGGAGTTTTCGTTGTCACTGGCATTCTTCTTTTCAAGTTGTTTCTGTAGCTCTGTGATCTTGGCATTGAATTCGTCTTCCTTTGATGATCCACTGAAATCACTGCGGTTCGATCTGGTAAACCGAAGAAGCTGGGATAGTAGGTTTGGAGTCAATGATCCTTCTTTTGGTTGGCTCTTTTCACCAGCATTTGAAGATGCAGTGTTTGGTGGTGCTGTTAAGTTGTCATGGAAAGCAGATGGTGATGGGGACTTGGCATCTTCTGCATTGCTGGTATCACCCAAAGTAGTAGTAGAAGAAGAGCCAGCAGCATTGACTAGAGCTGGTGGTGGTGCACCCATTCGAATACAACCAACCAAGAATTCGAGGTTTGGTGGGAAATCATCACTAGTATCACAAATGACAATATGATTAGATAAGTCAACTGGCAATCCATCAGCAGTAAACTTGGGTTTGGCAGACTTTGGAGATTTGGACGATTCATTGTCGTCAATAACAAGAGTATCATCTTTGCCCAGTGTCTTGATATTGGATGCTGATGCAGATCGACTATTGTTAGTACTGGAGTTTGCTTGTGTTGATTTCTCTCCACCAGACAAAGTCTCTTGGCTTTGTTGAGCAAAGTCAGCACTGGCACTGCCACTGGTACCACCGGTATTTGGTGCTGAAGAAGGTGTCTTTTTGGAGGATTGATTGCTACGACCTGAAAGTGGGCTAATCATATCTCCATGCTCTTCATCCGAGAAGAATACCAAATTGGACTTGGACACCTTCATAACATCATCATCATCGTTATCTTTACCATCCTTGTTCTTTTCGTTGTCACTTGAAGAAGCTGAACTAGATTTCTTCTTTTTACTCTTCTTTGACTTTTCATCATCCTTGTTGTCAGTGTTGTTACCAAAGTCTTGGGTAGATGTCTTGTCAAATGTGCCTGAATTGTTGACATTGCCACTATGTAATTTAGATTTAGGTATTATACCCCCATCAGCTGGCTTATCTTCATCATTAACATAGAGCACATTGAGCTCAGATCCATAGTCTTTAACACTTGTCAAAGAGCCATCATCACCATTATCATCGGATTTCTTGTCCTTATCTTCAGATTTAGACTTTTCTGCATCCTTCTTTTCTTTCTTATCAAGGTCTGAAACCACGACTTCGACTGCGCTCATCAAGTTAGATCCCATCAGCCCTAATCCCGATTTGGCCTTGGGCTTAGTTTCAGAAGAAGCACTTTCAATTGGAGATTTGGCATCTTGCTGTTGAAGTTGTGGAGATGTGGTCTTGTTAGCGTTGCCGCTGGTATTATTATCAGTTGGAGATGACATAGATGCTGCAGTAGTGGTAGTGGCATTATAGGAGGACAATTTCTGGGCGCTGACAAGTGTTTCAGTTGTGCTGGTTCTCTTTGTCTCGGGAGCACTGGAAAACAACCCTCCACTGCTATTGTTCTTTTTCAAGAGAGGTTCACTTTCGTGGTTTCCATCCAACAATCCAAAACCATCATCATCATCTCCACCCTGATCATGCCTGTTTTCATCATCGTCATCGTGGATATCGATGGCTTGCTGGGCTTCATTGGTCATGTGTGAAATTTGCCATGCAACTTCAGATTCAGTTGACAAAATAAACCCAATTTCACAGCCCTGAATTTTATAGCCAATTGGACAGATGCGAAGTTCGGTGGGAGTAGGTCTTTTTCTATGACGACGTCTTCTGTGCTCGCCACTGGAATCACTATCAGAGTTGCTGCTACTGCTATCATCATCACTTGAGCTGCTGCTGGAGCTACTTGAGTTAGAGTGGTCGCTGCTGCCACCACCATGGTCACCGTCAAGAGGTTCCAAGTAGCACATAATAGCAAACAATGTAGCACCAAACCGATGGTAAATAGTTTGAGCAGCCTTTTGGAATGTCATTCCAACCAAAGCCTTTGGGATCTTTACATTATAAATCTCATGTGTAGTACCCTGAATATAGTCCTTAAACCACGTCAAGCCATTACTATCGCTGCACGCAGCAGCAAGCTGTTCAGCCGTATTGGAAGGAATCGAAGTAGTAAGGATTTGTAAAAACGAAGTGAATCCAGGTACCATGACACTTTGGGCCAAAAAGCCAAGTCTCAATTTTTCAGTAGAAATAGCAGTCTTTGCCAAATATTTCAAGTGCGTGGTAGTTTCAGGTAAGCTGACTTGAGCAATCAGCTTGGTCTTGCTGCCATGGGCCCTGAGGTATTTCTTGATAACCATGGCCAGCATTACTTGGGCGGCATCTACCTTTTGAGCAGCCCCTACAGTTGTAGTTGACGCAGTCCCATCGGTGGATTTGTTTAGCAAGAAAATTGCGTCGGCTTCGTGAGCTTTTACACGTTGGAGATGTTTAAATGAAGTTGGCGAGCCATGAACAAACTTCACACGACTAACATACGATGGATCCTTGAGTAGTTCGGCTGTTTCTTTATCTGGGACTGTTTCCGACATCAATACAACCACAGTATTTAGAGTGGCTGGACCATGATCCTCACAAAAGAATTCGCGCAAGAATTCGAAAGTTGTGTAAAATGGAATGTTGTTGCCGACAATTATGACATGCTGTTGGCTGGTTTCCGGGGAGAAAGTCTTTGGCCATGGGATACGGTTTTCCCACAAACTCAGCATTTCTGACATACGGGGAGGGAGCCAGAACAAACCAAGGAACATGATGAAGATTACAATGCTTCGGGTGTACCACCTGTCTGGCTTAATATCTGAGGTCAAACCAGTCACAGATGACACGGCCGTGAAGAAGAAGGCATCGCCGAAATCCTGCAGCTCCTTGCTATCCCCTTGGGTATATACCACAATGTGGGTCAATACAGTAATTGCCAAGACTGTAGTCAAAACCGTGGCCAAGGCTTGCAATGCTTTTCTCGCAACCGGGGTCAAATGGTAGACATTCTTTACTGGTCTCAGGGTACGCATCAATGATAGTTGCAGCCTATAAAACCTGACAGGGTATAGAAGACACCAATTGCCAGCCGACATAAAGGTATATCTATATTCTTCGGGCTGGCTAAAGATATTGAATAACACCATCCACGATGTCAACACTGTAATGATGGTGGAAATTGACATGGGGCAAACCAAATAATCCTTGAAATCCGCACATAAATAATAGCGAGGAATGAATTGGATGCACAGTATAGTGGCAAGCAATCCGTCAACTACCAGGTTTTTACGAGGAACCGATACATCGCCAGTTTCAAGGAATGTTGTGCTATAGACATACCACAATGAAAACACAATCATAAGCACGGCATCGAATTGGTCCCAGCGACGACCAGCTGAGCTGGTTTCCATATAGAACGACCATACTTGGCGGATAGATGGTCTCCTCTCATACTGCTGGTCACCATTATTCTCACTAGGATTGAATTTGTGTTCAGACAGTGCAGTTTGGCCAGCCTTTAGGACAGAATTTTTGACCCTGGCCTCAGGCACATCCCCAAACTTTCTGAATTCAAGGGTACTGGCACGACGTAGAGTACGAGATGCAGTACGCTGAAGACTTAATGGACGGGGTGCTCTGAAACCTACGCTGGATTGTGCAGAGATACCGACTGTTGTTCGCTTGCTGTCTCCATACCCAGCCCCACCAGAGTCATTGTCCTTACTCTTCTTGTTTTTGCGGTTCTTGAATGCCCATTTGAATTTGCCGCCACTACCACTGTTTTTCTTGACAGCAGTCGATGTTGCAGTGGTACTTTGGTCATTATTATCCTTGGGTATAAAGGAGGATGGATGCATGGTCACTTTTTTGCCCTTACGATTCTTGCTGCTGCTGCTGCCGCCGCCATTATCTTCATAGTCACCGCCATATGCGGGGGAAGTAGTCGAGCCCATGGTTCACTTCACTTTCACAATCGATCAATCAATCAACCAACCAAAAAACCAGTCTGTGGGTGAGAGCCTATTTTCGCAGTTATAGTCCTAACTGGGTTTAGTAGAGTTCAGTTTTAACCCTCAAGTAAATTAGAGAAAAGATTTCAAACAACAAAGGTTCAAGTTTGCGCAACAAAAGGGAATGGGTTTGCACCAAAAGACCGATAATATGGAGAAAAACTTGATACTAAAGAAAGAGAGAAAAGAACCTAGTTTCATGATAACTTGGACTGAGACCCAGACATTTATAGTAGTAGCAATAGCAAACAGTGATATTCATCTCTCTCTACCACATATATCTTCAAAAGTCGGTCTTGAACAGTGTGCCTTGCAACATTGTACTTGTTTTCATTCTTTTTGAGAGACAAACAAAGCAACAGCTGCTGTTGCTGCATGTGACGATTCTTTACAACAATAACTTGTTTGTTGTATTACGATGGACAATAAAGTCCACATCCATTAAATCTCCGTACAACAACATCAATAACGAATGCAACAGCCAATTTGGGCACAAGCCAACAGCTCAAGCTACACATCTGTCCCTTATTTTGTAATAGCTGGGCATGTAGTATATGTGAGATTTCACTTGTAGTCAGCCATAAAATAGCAGTGCGTCATGGCTCCTGCACACAAATTATAGCCAACATTAGCCACTACCTGTTTATACATAAACATTGACTATACAAACCAGCACTAGGTTGATGTCAGGCCCTTGCGTACAGGACATGTAGGATTTCTTTGTGTGGAATACAGCAAAGCAAATGAATGTAACTTTTCAAGATATGCGAGAGATATGGGGAAAGGTGGAAAATATAAAATCCAACTCTGATGTGATTAGAAATCAACAACTATGCAATTTATATGGATCTTTGAAGGATTAGCCATCGTCATTATCTCCAATCCAGTCCCATCCTCTCTTTCAAAGTTACTATTGCATGGCAAGTTCTCCACCAAATGGGAGCATACAGATTCCCTCGCACACTCCCTGCAAATCAGTTCATAAGCAGCCATTCATTTTAGCTGGAGTCTAAGCGGTGATTGGATAACATCCAAGAGAACATCCCACTGGTACCACACTACTCTTTTAGAGGTGACTACTCTGCTATATTGGTTTCTCTGGGTCAATTTAGTTGATATATCCTCAGCCGTTAAAAAGTGAAAACAAATAAAATAAAATCCCATAAGATACAGCCGCAGGGATAATGCGATTATATATGCTAGCCAAGATCATTTCTGTTGATCCTGCTTTGGATTGACCCTGTCTTTATTGGATGACTTGACCATCCGTGTACGCATTTGATAAAGCCAAGACAATCTTTGGAATTTTCACTCGCTAACTCATTCACTGATGCACACATACGTATGTGGGAGCTGGAGAACGGCCAGACGGCTATTTGAAGTACAGCCATGCCTTTATAGACAATAGATCTTGGTGAGATTTAAGGTCATATTGGAAATACACGACTCAAAATGTAAATGTACGGCTTACTGTAACTATTAATACAAACCAACCACAGACTATACATCCTAGTTTGGACGTTCCTTTTTACTCATCAGTCGCAGTGTAGTATGTATATCAATGTGTGTTTATGCTTGAACTTTGGAGTTTGGGTATGGTCAGATTTCACAAGGCTTTGGGCAAAATGGGTCCTTAGGAGTTGCATATGAGATGGCTGATGGTTGGGCCAAAATCTGAAGAGGGCCCTTTTTGCCTAATTAATACCTGATCACTAGTGAAATCTCACCAAATGCACACTGTACATGCCAATGCATTTATCAATAATAATATATGTTGGCCGATAATATGCATGATGGAACTGGCCAACTAGTAAAAACTAGCCCTTCAAAAATAATTATTCATATAATAAACTTTAGAGTTTGATCAATAGCTCAAAGGTCCATTTTAATGCTGGATAATGGAAACTCTACCCTGTTATTGTGTGATTTGGGAGATCATTTTTGTTGGGTCAGTCACTCACATTTGGCTGCGATTGCTGCCCCTATGATCGTTGGTCACAAAAATGCTGTACCCTTCAAAAATTACTACCGATTTGGTATTTTTCAAATTATAAATTCAATGACCCGATAACGATTTTATTGGTTAAAAAGGGTTTACTCTTTTAAATAATTGATATTAGAAAAAATAAGTTTACATAGTTGTATTGAATGAATTTATCTCCGCTCTTCTACTTCTGGTGGGTAAGAGCTTTCTGCCTGATTATCTTTTTCTTCTTTTTCTTCTTCTTCTTCCGCGGCTGAATTGGCTTCAGAGTTTGTAACTTTTTCTTTGCTGGATCCAGCCTCTTTGCTACCACTGGCTTTATCACCACCTTTACTACCACCAGCGCTCTTACCTTTGGCCCCACCACTATCTGATCCAGACCCAGATCCAACCGTCATTTCCTCACGTCCATCATACAATTCCATCCCTGTATCGTAATTTCCATTAAACTCATCAATAGTAACATTGTCATTTAAATTGGGATACACCATTTTCGGTCCCGTAAATCCACTCCCGCCTCCCGTAACATTGATGTCTATGCAGTTCATGTAGAATTCGCGGTTGCCAATTGCATTGTTCCAAACCCAACCAAAGACGGCCTCGCCATCAGGAAGGTCAGCTGGAAGCTCAATGTCATAGTTAGTGACTTCGGGTGTATTATCACTCGATGGTCCCTTCTTGAAACAGTGCTTGAACTCATCATGTACAACCACGAAGGTCTCGCCACCATCATAAGATACGCCAAACTGACAATGGCCTCCGCCATGAGCTGCTCCTTCGTTTTTACTGCCATCTGTGAACTTCAGACTAAGCGTGTTTCCGGCCTGGACATCTATAGGACTACCCTTGGGAAGTCCCTGACATAATCCCTTGGAATCTCCATTAGTAAGCGATGCAGCTGGATCGGTTGTTGTACCTTCCCTAGGAGCTGGTTTGAGGATTCGCATGTGTCCCATTACAGTACTGATGGGGGAAGTAGCAAGGAGTGCGACAATGGTAAAAGCGATGTGTGATGTTGTGTTAAACATGTTTGTTTTCATTTTATTGAATTATGTGTATGTTAAATTGAAATTTTAAATTTATAATAAATATGTGTTGTAAATATTAGTGTAAACGTTGTTGTAATTGATAATGTTAATTCAATGAAATGGATGGAGCTTGTTTATATATACATTTTTTTCAACATCACTTACTGTAGATTCAACAAGGGCAATATTGTTCAGTAACGGTCACTTCCAACAGAGAAACTCTCGTGATGAAGATGCTTTCAAGGCATGATAGTGACATATCAAACATGAAAAATACTCAGAGCCACAGATATTTGTGCGTTTATAGTGTTAATATATGGTTGGAGATAGAACTCAATGACTTGTGATATTTAAGTTCTCCTAAACATGGATTTGTGGTACTAATCAACTCAAATCATACACAGGTATTTTTATAACCATGATGATGGATCTGGAGTCAAGTTGCCTTAACCAAAGGCTGCCACCTGACGCCATCATTTTTATCTACGAAATGGCATATATTTCTTTGAGATACTATAACTGCCACAACAACAATAACGTTAGTTTGAATATCTGGAAAGAACTTGGTGGAAGCTCCATTAAATACAACTGTGATTACTGAGTTATTGTTGCCCTTTAAATATGAATGTGCCACTGCTTTGGTGATTTTCTAGTAATCTCAAAGGCTGTTAAAAAGTGATTGCATAATGTCATACTGAACATTGTTACAATTCCTTGAGAACACTGATATAATGCTAGAAATAATAATAATAATAATAATAATAATAATAATTTTCTGTATTGGCTAAACACATATAAACGTACATAACTAGTAAAAGATGAGAGTAATTAACTACAGAGTAAAGAGTAAACATTATAAATAAAGACAATTATAATAATATATAATAAACGATAGAAATGTAAATAGAAATAGTGAGAGTGAGAGTGAGACAAACAACAAAATGATATGTCAAGAGACAAGAGTATAGTTAAAGGATAGTTGATGCAGTTGATGAAGCAGAGGATGGAATCTCAGTATCCTCTTGGCCAAACATACTATTACTATCTTCAACACTATTTTTCCTAGTACTACTGGGACTAATGTCAGAGGAGCTACTAGGATACGAATAGTTTCTACGTAATCCACCACCACCACCACCACCACCACCAAGGCATCCACCAATATTATCAGTTGAAATAGATAGTCTTGACAAATTTGCTGGCTTAACAACTATCCATCCATCACGCTTAGTGTATTTTGGACCAAGTGTGAGGCCAAGGAATCCAGGCATGATCTTTGGTTCACCAGTTTCGGGATCAATAACATCAGGGCCAAAGTAGCTTTCCTTGGGCAACTCAAAATCATAGTCACGAAGGAGTCTGCTCATGGTCAAGAAGATCTCAACCCAAGCCAAGTTTCTGCCCGGGCAAATCCGATACCCAGTAGAGAAGACAAAGATGTTTCTTTTACGTTCGGCGGCACCTTCGCCCAAGAATCTTTCTGGAATAAACTTATCAGGCTGGTCCCAGTACTTGGGATTACGATGAAGCCCATGAATAAAGACATAGACATCAGCCTAAAAATAGCACAATATATAACAATCAGTTTTAGAGGATGACTTTCCCACAAAAGGTCAAGAAATAGAGCTGATACCAAGTTATATGAAGTTGAAGAAAACTTACGCCTTCAGGTATTTTATGTCCTTGCAATTCAACACCACCTTTTGGTACTCTTCTAGCCAACCCAGTAGCCACAGCTGGCAAATACCTCATCGACTCATAAATAACAGCTTCAAGGTAAGGCAATTTCGAACGAGCTTCGCTATACTTGATGTTTGACTTTGGGTTAGGGAACGCAGTGCGAACTTCCTCAACGACCTTTTTGTAAACCGCAGGATACACCATCAACAAAAACAATGTCCACGACATAGTGTTGCTTGCTGTGTCGGTACCAGCAAATATCAAGGCAATATTTTCCGACACTATTTCAGGGATAGTCATCTTGGTTCCAGTTTCTTTGTCAACAGAGTCGATGAATGTTTGAAGAATGTCCTTGCGCTCTGGTTTTCCCTTTTCCTTGTTTTCGCGAATTCTGTCTTCAACAATCTTTCTGGTAAACTATTTGTGATTATATAACAGTAGTAGAAATATAGGCGTGTTAACAACAGTTGAATATGAATAATGTGTATATGTGTGGCGAAGGTGTGAGAGGAGGGTTATTAATTCTGTAAATGGGAAAATAATCTATTGGGGTTTATAGTTTGTTATACAGCACTACTACTGCTCCTTTCTTTGTAGGGGTTAGTATGGTGGCGGTGGCGTTTATACTAGGAATATATAACCCTTGTTTGACTACAAAATTGACAAAGGTTTCCCAAGAGCGAGCAAGTAAGCAAGCAAACGAGTACAATGTAAAGGATCAAGTATATTTTTTTCCATTCAGAGGGGAGAGAGAGAGAGGAGAATTAAAGATAGGAATATGGGAAACAGAATTCACAACCCTCATTATGATACCAACAATAACAGTATTGGAAAATCGCTTGCTTGCTTGCTTACCTCAACAAGTTTTTTTGTTTCGCCAATTTGCTTGTTCATCAAAAATGGTAATTTCTTTGTAATCGGAATCGTAGCTTCCTAATATAGAAAATCCACAAAAGGTTACAATAGGCAAGATTGGTTCTTTTTGTTTCCCTTTCACAATGCTTATTATATCATCAATGTGCAAATGTTTGAAAGTCTGTGCATATTTATGTACGTCCACCTCCCCCAATTATAGAGAGAGCACACCACCAGCTGCACTCTGTCTAATTCCGCATTGTGTTTTGTTTCACACATGCTTTATTATACTTACAATAGCAACAACAAACGATAGTGAATGGATCCACTGAAGAGTAGTATAGTCATTTTTCTCCAACATCCCAAAATTATGTCCAAAGGCTAGTTCGCCAACCACATCAAATGTCAGGTAGTAGAAATCCTCGACATAGTTGATCCGACATTGGCGCTGCCCGGTCTCTTGCTCAGTCTTGTCCATGAGCTTTTCAATCTTGTTTTTCATGGCCAGCGAAGATGCTCTGTGAATAGTTTCTTCCATCTCGGCAATATGTGAGACAGTAAAAGCAGGCCCAACTTGACGACGCTATTGAAAAATACAAACACATACATATACATTGTGGGCATGAGTAATGCGTAGATATCATGAAGGTTAGACGAGAAGAGAGAGATGGGCGCTAGACTTACTCTTATATCGTTGGTTTTAGGATCCCGGTTTGTAAACATGTTGGGAGCACCCAAATATTTGACATAGTAGTCCTTGCTTTTGATGAAGTTGCGTTTACCCAAAATCATTCTGGCCTCGTTTGGGTCGTTAATCAGCACACGGTTGTTTGCTATATAACAGAGAAATTTAGGGTTAGAATAGGGATTCATTGTACACCTAAGGAAAGCGTGGCTGGGAAGAGATATAACAAACAGTAACAATAATGCCAAGATTTAGATCCATGGATTTATGTAACAATAGATTGTATAAACCCATGACTTGATTATGATCAAGGCAGTAACACTCATAGTAACAGTAGAAAAATATTATGAGTTCTTGGGGACAACGAAAGCCATTACAAAACAGATAGGAACTCACTTATCCAAGAATTAAAAATGAGCAAATGAGAGGGTATATATATATATATGTATGTGTGTGATGTTAGAGGGAATGAATGATAAAAAGTGAGGAGCTGAAAGGTAAGAGAAAATCTTTTGATTTAGCAGCCAAAGGAAGTAGCAGAACATCATTAAAGAGAACTTGCACATAATGTTGTGCAAGTATATCATGTGGTTAGCAATGGTTACTATTCATGAAGGGGAAGATGGGAGTCGAGTACTTACCAAAGTAAACAATGTTTCCATATTTGTTTTGCTGACAAAGCAAATATTCATGGAATCGGCCTTGACTCAATGCCTTGTACATCTGATAAGGAAATATCGTTTCCCAAAAAGGACCAGGAATCTTGGCAAGAGGAGAAAGCACACGAGCGCTGAGGATTTTCCAGACAAAGACCAAGGTCAGAAAAATGGCTGACCATTGCCAAATTGAAAAGTACGACAAGATGGCTTTGGTAGAAGGAATAGGAACGACAACATTGGTGGCAAACTTTATGCCATCAAGCGCCTGGGATGGAACGGGTATAGTCACGACGAACATTTGAAGTCAAAGGTAGTATTGAGTTTCTGCTGAACAGGCTCAAGTCTCAAGAAAGAGCAAGATGTCGAGACAGAGAGAGGTTTGTTTAGAAATTATTCTTTGCTATGTATGTGCTAATGCCTGTAGCAAGAAAGAGAGAGAGAGAGAAACAGAGAGAGGGAGAGAGTAGATGGTTGGTATTAAGGAGGAGAGATGTCAATAAATGTGGTTAATATTGCAATTCCAATTAATAAGGAGATGACAGCGAACCCCAACCTTCGAATGCCGAAAAATATGGTGTTGGTGACAGAACAAATTAGTATGTATATTCTGTGCTAATGAGCTATAGAAGACGGTGAAGAGAAGCCACAGGCGAATCGACAGAAAAGCCAGAGAGAAGGAAAGAAAGAGAGCTGCAATATATATTGACTCGAAAGATCCTTGGTTTTGTTCCAGGAAAGAATATCAAAGGAAGAAAAGGTTATAGAAAAGTGGCCGAAAGTGTGTGTTGTGGCTTGATGATATGAGACAGAAATAGAGATTGAGAGAGATGTCGAAGGTCTGGTGGGGGTTAATTTATAGCTTCAAGAAATGGCAGCAGCACAGAACAGCACGGCAAGTTTAGACGCGGTACATATGGATCATTATTTTTGAAGGGCTAAGTGTATACTCAGTGTGGCAAGGCATTTGTCAATGACAATGTAGGTTGGCAAATATGCATGATAAACTGGCCTACTAGCAAAAGTTAGCCCTTCAAAAATAATTATCTATATGAAAGCATGCGGTGGTATACTGCAGAAAAGAGAGAAACCACTCAGGTTCATTGAAGCAGAATCCCCCCAGGCACTGTCTCTTCGCATCTGCCTGTCTCTCGCATATGTGCGTGTGCGTGTTTTTCAATTTCTCTACACATGCCCAAGAAGAAACCCATAGGGGACATTCTTTTTCTTTTTGTCTTCTACATCCTCCATAGTCTTTATGGGGTAGTTGATTGATGGGGAGATGGCAATGAGAGCAGGGAGGGGGTTGCTAGTAGATCATCATTGGGACTATCCACCAGTCATTATCACAGCAGCAGTGACAGCAGCTCCTTCTTTTAAATTTGCCTACATGTACAGACAGGCACTCAGACACCGTCGACGTGCGTATATTTCTTTAGGAGTACAAATAAAGACGATATTGATGAGGTTCAAATAAACGTGCAGCAGACATGGGAGAGCCTTAAGATCGCTCTCTTCCCAGTTTTTATACTATAGCTACCACTGCTATTGGTGTAACTCAGAGCAGCATGTAGTCTATCTACCCATCTTCGCTATAAGCACCAAACATTAGTGTGATGTTTTCTTGGGTAAGCGTAGCACGGTGCGGCTCGCACAACATGATTTGGCTGGTCTTTTTGGTTGTCGATTTGAGCTACCGACATAGTAAAGGCAAGGTGATGAGCCTGTTTTGAGCACTCTTTTCTCTCTCCAACATTGGACTCCAAGCACACACACACACACACATATTCTTGCCAACAAAAGCCCTTGGTGCCAAGCAATGGCAGTGCTAGCTCATGATTCTTTCAAATTTGTAATACATCCAACACACACATACAATAAGATGCATCATCGCATATCGAAGTATGGGTAAATCTATTGTAGAATAATAGCCTGGATATAGATTTCACAATAATGGTTGTCAATCGTTTTTACTACTCTGCTCCTCCTTATAAAAATGCGTTTAATGTGAAAAACGGCGGTGGCTATGACGATGATCATAGAATTGCAAAGAAAATGCGGATGGAAGGGTGGGTTGGGACAAACCTGGGGCAGGGGTTTAGATCGGCACTAGCCACACCTCCTCGTATCTTTACAAGCAATTTACCCGCCCCTGCCCTCATACCAGCACAAAATCTCCTTTCTCTCTGCACTCGCCTTGTTGTTTCTAAGCTTTACAGCTTTCACGCAGGTTTTGGGTGGCTCTATAAAACGCAAAGAGATGTGGTGTGCTACTGGGAAGACGCACTAATCTAAATTAGCAGCAGCAGTAGTAGTAGTAGTAGTAGTAGTAGTAGTAGTAGCTACAGGGTTTAATAGTTGTGGTGGTGACTAGAAAAGCCCTTCAAGTAAAGGATTTTCCATTGCTTGACGTTGCGATCCGTGGTAATTTTTAAACAGCCAAAGGGGCTCTCTGCTGTAGGATCACAATACATTTCATACACACAGTCCTGCATCCTCAGCTACGGCTGCAAGAATGGGCCATTCTGTGTGGAGATGTGGCATAATACATCACATATAAAAAGAGAGACTGAGGCAGGATAGCAACCATTGGATTGGAGTGTACAAAGCTGTGTGATTGTGAGGTAACTATGGAATGCTTTCCCAATATCCCTTTTTACATTTTGCGAGACACAAAGTGAGCGAGGATGGAAGATACCACGTTTGGACATTTAGGAAACCTTCATCATGCTCTCCTGACCATGAAAGCGAATGCTGATGTATTCTGCGGGCTTAACATTTAACCCCAAAGCGCTCGCTCCAAAACTGGTGTATTGATGCTAGCCATACCTCGATGCGTGCCACACCAAAAAGTACTCACGGGCCTCAACCAGTCAAACAAGCACCAACTACGGGCGTTACAAGAATAGCAGCAGTAGCACCGATGGCGACTATCGATTTGCTGGAAGGTGGGTTGAAAGGAGGCTTTGAGGGCAGAGTTTGTTTGGTGGGAGTATGTTAGACAGATTCCATTTGTGGTTTCAATTTCCAACTGGGAGAGATAATTCATTGCTTTTTTCCGCATCCATATCCGTGCAAACCCCTTGGAATGCTAGCCATATGTTTATTATCTATCGACCTTCATAGAGAGTCCTTGTTAAGAAAAGGTAATTGGTTGCGACCCATTGAAGCCAACGATGCTCTTGCTCAATGCAAATACACGAGCTAGTGCCTGGAAACCCAAGCTAGCTCTAAAGCTTTTCCAGCCAAAATTGCCAAAATGACTATTTACATTGAAAGCACACCAATGTGCTGGACGGATACAATTCTTGGTATTGTCAATGATAAAGAAAGCAGCTTTGTGATCTCTCTCTCTAGGGTTTGTTATTTCATTTGAGGAGCAAGGGCCGCCAAGTCGTTATTGTCATTCCCATTGAATGTTCTTTGACATCTGTGCAAATCAGGCAGGCTAGCCAACATTGATAAGGCATTGGACATCAAGCTGACTTTTGGGTTGGCTTGGCTAGGAGTGGGATATGATACCAACTCCCTAGTATAGACATATGAAGAAAATCCCTCTATTGTTTGAATATTTCTCCGACCTTGTGAGGATGTTACGGCCACCTTCTCCCACCTTGCTCCTGCCCCCTAACCTTCACATTTCCTTCTATTCTTTCATAAGTCTGTCTGTGCAATTATTCTCCACACTTGCTAACCAAAGGCCGAGCATTGTTGTTCTCTCATAGCGCATTGGCAGCAGTGGCTTCGTATCCTAGAGTATTGATTCAGAGGCACATACATATGTTCATATGAGTGATTATTTTTGAAGGACTGAGTTCTACTAGTATGTCAGTTTCAACTTGCATATGGATCATAATTTTTGAGGGGTGCATGTTGATAGGGGCAATCACAGTCAAATGAGTGACTCTATAGCCCTTCAAAAATAACTACCCATATATTCTCATTGATAATAGTAGTTTCGCCCTTCACAAATAACTACCCATTTGGCACTACTCTAACTCCAGAAGAACAAAAGTGGGTACCCAAGTTTCTTATTACACTCGCTCACGCTCTATTTTTACCACAATATCCAATAAACAGAGAATTGTTTGGTTTTGGGTACACTTCAAGAATCGATGTGAAAAATTGTCTATCAGGCTAGAAGGCATCTCTGTATCTTGGGCATGATCCTATTGATTTCCCCCATTCACTGGCTCCTGGAGTTTCTGTATAATATAGACAGTAGCAGTAGCAGTAATAACAGCAGTAGAAAGATCGTGAATTCCAGTTTTCTATCGTACAAATAGTTGTACAATAGCCTAGCTAGCTTCTTTTTATTTTTGTCTCGCCTCCAACAATGATATTAGCGGGAATACTGTTTGTGTAGAAAACCCAATATCAGGATAATAGGAATATAGTCAAAATTGGGCAGTAACGCACAGCGGCAACAAATAGTCAATTGAAGCAGAACAGAGGCGATAGCGTGGCAGTGCACAGACAAGGAAGGGCCTTTGTCATAATGTTTATCTCCGGTGCATGTGGTCGCTTGTGAAACAGTGGCTAAACAGTGCTCATTAATTGTTCAGTATTTGAACTCTAATTGTTGGTTGAAATCAGGAACGACGCCTCTTATTGATCACACACACACACACACACGTACATATTCTCTCACTATTGTTGCCAATATTATCATCATTCTTTCCTATAACAAAATATTAGTATTATCATTACAATTAGCATTATTATTGTCCATTTTTATTATTCTATTCCTATTATTGTCATCAACGGTATTGTTAGGCATTGGATTCTAAATTCCTTTATAACTACACACATGCTCACACATCCATACACATCTGGCCTTTCCAAAAAATTGTCTGCATATGGGAAATAATTTTTGAAGGGTCAATGATTATAGGGGCAGAAGCAATCATAGCCAAATGGATGTTCAGTTTTACTAGTAAACATATTCACCTTTGAAAAATTGTCTGCGTATGGTCAGAATTCATTAGGCTTTAAGAAAAACGAGTCCCCCCAGGAGTTGCATATCAATTGACTCTTAAGTGGGGGACAAAGTCTGAGGACTCGTTTTTACCTATCATGCATTTGATTACTATTGAAAGTTTTCGATATGTGAATATAGATGCTATTTTTAACATTTTTACCACATCTGGCGTTTTAACATAGCCTGAAATTTAAATCACGCCATCATCAATTTTTATTATTTTTCTACATTCATATAACTGGTTTTTAAGTTTAAATTGATAGACAGAAATACGTTACCACAATATCGCACACGTAAATTTACATGAGAAGATGTTTTTAACCACATTGTTATTATTATAGCCTGGGATTCATTCCACGTGCGCTGTTTGTTCATCCAGGAATGGATGCAAATGTGACAAGCTATAGCTGCTGATATATCTACTTCAGTTGTTACAGTTTTATAGCTGTGAGAGTCTCTCGGTTTAAAAAACTCCATTTGGTAAAATCGTGAACATGAAGATAATATTGTTTGGGGGCAGTCATGATTACCACATACATGTATGTATAGCTTTTTAATATATTTTTCTTTCTTTATTGTTGACTCATTTCGATGGTATATACTAACATATATTAATGTAATGATACTCTTATATAACTTACCACAGTTAGTAAACAGTCATTACTTAATATCCCTAATACATAAACAATAAACCGGAAAACTAAAAACTGTTATTGCTTACTAATAGTCAAAGGAGATGACAATTTAAATGTCAGTGTGTATATGGCGAGATTTTACTTGGGTCTAAATGTGCAGTATGTATAAATGACGGGGTCCTCAGATTTCAGCCCAGATACGTGCCAATCCGTATGTAATTCCTATGGACCCACCATTTTTGTATATTCTAGCTTGAAAACTGACTATATTTGAGATAATTTTTGAAGCGTAAGTCACACAATTTGGTTGTGATTGCTTCTGCCCCTATAACCATTGGCCACAAAAATATTGTACACTTCAAAAATTATTACCCATACATTCTGCCTCATTGAAAATAAGCATTTTCCATCCATACATCATTAGATGATTTGCATATTAAGGGAAAATATGCTTGTGTGTTTTATGGTCACGACTAAACTTTTGCTTTGAACCAAGAGCGAGAGAGGGTGAGAGAACTTCTTTGGGTTTCATGTGAAGTAAGGCGTGGTATTTTATTCAAATCAATAAACCCCTATTTAGAAATTATTGCTATTTTGGTGTATTAACAAGGGACATGGCTTTGCTATTATTGGTGAAGGATTGAAGTCTGTGTGGCCATTTGTCTATACTTCAATCTGAGGGATTATGTGCTTTCCCTTCCAGTAGTTGGCGTGGTAGTATTTATTTCCGATGTTTGCATACTTTGCAAAGACACATATACATCATTTAGTCCCATGATGATAGCGCCAAGCCTTGAACAATTTATTCTTCTGATTTTCAAATGATAGAGCGTTTTTATCGAATGCCTATGATATCAGTTAAATCTTTCTAGCAGAAATATTTATTTAAAATGTAATTAATTTTCTACTTGAAACAATGAAAAGAATATCGACTCTCAGGAATCGAGACCATAATATAGAAATTACTAAATCACGTTATCAACCACAATATATGTATCGAGTTTATAGATTCATGGGGTTTGGGTACTTGGGCAAACAAGTCAGGTTTATAACGCTATATATCTGCACACGTGAAAAAGTAAACGGAAAATTAAATAAAAAATAGCATAGCATAGCATGAAAATTGTATATATATTTGTGTGTGTGTGTTGCTTTTATCAGATGACTATCGATTTAAATAAATTCCCCCCTTTTATTTCTGTAAATTCTGTGGTTGGTCGAGAGTATTTTTATTTGTAGTATTAGTTTATTCTATATCATTAGAATTTTCTGGGTTAGTCCTGATACTCTCTAAACTAATTAAATTTACATGTATACAATCAGCTGCCAACTTGCTATCAGTATCAATACATTTGCGATTATAAATAGAAAAAATAAATGAACTTGCGATCAGACATTCATATCAATGTATGTATTGCTGCAATTGTCAGGGATAATGATCGTGCCTTTTTTATATTTTATTTGCTACCTAATGTCATTTTGCATCGATTTACCCAACCGATATTTAATATTACTAATCTGAATTTATCGGACCCCTAGCAATCTAGGGGCAGGAGCATGTCATGTTAGGTTTTAGCTGTATTGTCAAAGCTGTTCTTTACAAATATGGAATATAGAATATGTAATGCTTTTAGTGCTGCTGCGGTTTCACTCGGATAATATAATTGATCTAACTTTAAAAGACTAGGGGTTAGGCCATAATGGATAAGGGGTTTATACTATCATACAAACCTCCTGTAGTGACATTTTGACACATAATGCCCATGATAATATTGATATTAGTATTTTCTAGTGGGTTCTGAGTCAAATAAATTTTCAATTGTAGTCTGGAGTGTGACGGAGCGGTATGTAAACGTTGTTAAATATATACATACATACATTTCATGCCCAGAAAATCTTTATTATAGTATAATGTAGAGATACTAGCTGTGCAGAACTGGAATTATAATATAAAGCTACATATTCAAGTTATTATTGACCAAAGTAACACTAATGTAATGCTACAAGGATAAAGTAAAAATGAATAGTAAATCATTTAAGCAAAATGCACAGATTGCTTGCTTACCGCCTTTGTATGTATAGATTTGCTATATTTGGTTATTATTTTATTTTTTAGTTATAAAAATAACCTGCTGGATTGCTAATTGTAACTATTTTTTATTATTCCTTGGCAATATTTACATATATGGATTGATATAATTGCTGTTGTCTTGTAGTCAAGAGTCTTATTGATAATAACTTAACAAAATCCATTTGACAAATCGATCTACCTTTTCACTTAACAAAGCCACCTCCACCTTATTGTTGCTACACCCCAGTTGATTCCCCATTCCCATTGTCTTGATATGTTCGTTAAAAGCAATGACTTTCAAGCTTCTCATTGTCTTAAGACAAGTTATGTTAGTTGTGTTAATCCATTCGGAAAAAGTGATGCACCAGTGTAAAGCTCTTGATCCATGAGACAAAAGCAGGTTTGTACCACTCCTTTAGGGTTAGGTTCAAGGACTGCAAAATCTCTGTATGTCGTGCACGAATGAAGGGGAGGCGCAAATGTGCAAAGGTAATTGTTAGGTCATATGTATGTAACACATAACTCTGCACTTCTTCGGAATAAGACTACTTAAATTGACATTTCTTGTACAATAAATGAGTATTTTGCAAGACAAACAGGAGTGATTGTCTTGTTTGGCGCGTATACAGACAGGACTTTAGCCATGATATAATAAAAGATCTGTGTACAGACATACATGTATAGACATAGACAAACCCGTTGGATGTAAATAGATGTGTGTATATTTAAAAGTAGAAACAGAGGTCGTATATATACATAATTCAATATCGGCATAATGGATTGGCATTAGTTTGCATAAATGTTCTTGTATTAGCGATTAGGTTAGGGGATAAAGATGGATTCAATCAATCAAGTTTCAGAGTTCTGTGAGAAAAGGCATGTAGGCAAGCGCACTTGCAGTATTATTGCAACCAAACAAGTAAAATATAGGAAGTGGTGTGGCAAATTTGTTTGTTGCGTCTTTTTTCTATTTCTGCAGACAAAGAATGGAGGTGGCTAATTTCTCCATGTATATGTATATGGCCAGTTTTCACACAGCCTTAGACAAGAATGGGTCCCCAGGAATTGCATTTGAAATGGCTGATGATTGAGCCCATTTATGCCTACCATACATCATTTATATACGTATGTATGTGTATATGTATGTATGTATGTATGTATGTATGTGGTTGATGTCAGTGTTAATTAGTAGAAAAGGTGACCAATTATTATAATGCTAACTATCGATTAAAATCCAAACAAGAGCTTGTTTTGGCCTTTTTGAGCAAGTATATAAACTTGCATATATATATATATATATATTAAATACAAATTTCTCTACAAAGTATTTCAAGCCTTGTCGTTATAATTATAAATACCTACTGATACAACATTTTTATACAAAAATATACATCTATTGTAATATAGAAATTATTTGTGTGTGTGTTTTTTTTGGAGTTAACGATCCTTGACAACATTTCATGTTGTGCGACAAACCTTGGATACAATGTTTAACTATCGCAGCATCATGCCCACATAATAGCAATTATTGTGTCAATATTTCCTAGGGGTAAATGAGTGCATGTATTGGAGGAATGCAGAAAACAAAAACAAGCCGCACTTTACTAGCCGTTGTCAGAGATTGCTGCTTCCAGTAAGGGTATCTTTGTTTTTCATTAGAGTGCGACTCTCACACATGTTAAAGCTCCTAAACACACAATTATGTAATGGCGATCCTATAGATTTACTACCCTCATTTTAAAATTGGTTTTGCCATTAGAAATGAGAGGACTAGGGTGGAAAAGTTCTCTATCTTGTGCAGCTTATCAAGTATTTGTTTATTCCTGGAACTATTTTTTGTTCGCAGCTATTTCACTGGAAATTGATATTTGGATGCATATCACATCCCCACCCTATTGGGTTCTGAATTAGTAACTCCTTTCCAAGCTTTGACCTCCTTTTACATTAGATGTTGGACTATGAGAGGAAGATTCATGGTAGTTAATGTGGAATGCAGTCAGCATCATTATATTATTGTTTAGCTGACACATTGTATAGTATGAAATCAGATTTTATATGGTCTTTGGAAATTGTTCTGTGGTTAATAATTTTTTGAATACTTTATATTTTTAATAACCCTTGCAAAAGAAATAAAATACTGGAAATTTCATATTAACATAGTCTCAGATATACTTCAACCCGACCTTTAAACAAATACATCTTAACACCAAATCTCAATATCTAATCAGTGTCGTACATTAGACATGCAATATCCCTTATAATGGCTAGAAGTTCACTTTTTTACATCAACTTCGCTAACTGTATTATAAGCCCGGAAGAAAGGCTTGAGGTACAGGAAATAGCCGCATAAGATGAGAGTATTGGTCAAATGTGAGTGATTCGAAACCAGAATACAACATGCAGCGAACCAGCTTCTTAAAGGGTTTGTGATCCGGCGGAAAAATACCTTTTATCTTACCTGCCTGTTTTTAAACACCCTCAAGAGTAGACTTGGGATTGCTAATGTTTCAAGATTGGTAAACTATGCAATTAGAAATAATGTCAAAAGCGATATTATCATAAATTGAGCTTAGGCCATTGTTTTTTAGCTTGGGATATTTAGTATCAAAGGATTTGTTTTGAGGCTTATTTTTCTCTTTTTTCAAATAAATACTAGAGGAAAAATCATGCCCAATCTTATAGGAATCATTGGAATGTTTGTAGAGCCACCATTTGCTGTACTTGAACTCCAATATAATCTGGTGTCATTCCTTAGAAACGTGCTCTACCTGGTCTAGATCCTCTTAATAGTTCATATAGGTATGATATTGTCAAATCTCTACTTGAGCTGAAAAGATAAAAGTTTATCTACCATTTGTAGATTAGAATAATTATAGAGAAATAAAACTTAGTAATAACTATAAAGTTGTTTTGTTATATCTAAATGTTTAGAGTATGTGAAATTAGAACTATGGTTATATTATAATATATTTTAATTAGCATCAAATATAAAAGGTTGTTGTAAAGGTGCTTCTCTCGAGCAGATTTCTATTATGACATAGTGATATTATGTCAAAATATGTTTATATATTTATTCTATACATTTAGCTATATAGTTCTATTCTTTTATACTATCTTTAGCATTACTTTAGCTGGAAACACAAATAAAATACACAGACAAAGGAAAATTTAAATGGCAAGTTATGCACATATAATTAAGTACAAAATGCTATAGATTAAACCAATTTACTCAATTTAAAGTACCTAGAGTTTGAGTACATGAAATATAAAGCTGTATGGATATGAATGGTTCTTGCTGTTGTAATGTATTCATAGTAAAAGCGCAATTTTCTCAATGAAACTCAATAAAGTTAATTCATTCCTCAGTATAAACTACTCAGAGAATGATAGCAATAATAGTCAGAAGCGGCAAGCGACATGGACTAGCCACATATATTTAAATGCAGGGCTTTTATTGCTTGAAGTGAAGTTCAACGTTTTTGTTATTTTTATTAGAATTTCTCCTTTTCATAAACTTTCGCCTTACATTTACACGTTTTGTTCAAAAGTGATGAAAAAATTCTTTTCAGTCAGTAACCTTGTAAAGGCGGGCATTAAGAAAATTCAAAGAAAGGAAGCCGCTCTTGATGTGATTGATCCTGGAGATGCAAATATTGTTTTACCAAAAAAAAGGAAGAAAAGTACCAAAAAATGTGCTTTCTCGATATTTGGTAAACAGCAAGACTACTCCACAGATTCAGTACAGCATAGAAGTATTCTTGGCAAAAACAACAACAAAGAAATCATAACCCAAGTTAGTGCGCGCAGCATCGAAAGTGCCAAAATATCTATTTATCCTAACAATGAAAGTAGTGAGCAAGAGCTCAAGAGAAACAGCGTAGATGAGGATAAGATCATTTATAATCAAGTGCTATTGTCACACTGTCCAAAAAAGCCAGACTTGAACCCAGATAATTCTACACCTGGCTTTGACGACTGTGGACCTGATCAAGTCCCTGAACCCCAAAGCAGTAATGGAGACAATGTTGACCATTGTCAAACAACTGTTACAGAGGAGGACAAGGGTGATGAGAGTGAAGGAGAAGTCATGTTGGCTGTCAAAATCAATAAAGTGCGTCCAAGAATCTGTAGAATATGGCACAGACATTCATGCTCTAATGGGCATTGTGTATTTTCTCGAATAAATGCACCATCCCCAGTCAAATTGAACGAAAAATATTCTCATAGGGATGAGCCTATAAAGGTAATAATACCCTTAGACTCAATAGATGAAGAGATGAGATCAAGGTCTTATCAATTTAACCTTGACAATACCATTGCTGTCAGATTGGATGGAAAGTTGTGGCACAGCTCTAAAATTCCAGTTACTTACCCTGCATGGATCCATTCTCATAATAAACAGTGTCCACAAAAGACCACAACCAGACCTCTTTTCAAGGCTAAAGGTATTAAGTCTATGTTTAAGTTTAAAGCTGCCAAGAACAATGCTGGAAGTAGCTTATTCACTCAAGCCAGCGATTCTATTTTCAAGAAAAAAGATAAAATATCAAATAATGATGTTCCGAATGTGGTGGATGATTCTAGCTACTTGTCAATATATGAAACCACATTGGTTCCATAATTTGACAGATTCATTTAGATAATTTTCAGTTCATATAAATTGATTGATTTATCATAGAAACATTGACCAAGATGATTCTGGTTATAGGATTATACGAATAGTGACTATTTTTATAGGATTTTTAGATTATCAACACTTTCAATATATTTGTTGTGTACACCCACTAATGATCAAGATATCACATAGATGAAAGTATAACATTGTCACAGACAATATAAATATATCAATATTTTTCACAAATGCTTTGCTCAATATCTTTTTCAACAATGTTCAGCTACAATAGATTAAAACTGAGGAAATAGTAGTAATGGCTTTAATAACAGCACCCCGCATTATATTAAGTGATTGATTTTTTAAAGGTCTAGATCTAAAAACAACCTTATTAACAAATGGTTTGTCAAAGACTCTCTATTGATAGTTTTTCTGCATGTTGATGAACATGTTTGCTACTTCGCTCACACTCATCGATCCAAGCTGTTTACCATCTCGCTGACGGACACTTAGGGTATTTGTGGACATTTCCTTTTCATCAGCAACCAACGAAAAGCTGTATCTATTGAGCTGAGATGCCCTTATAGACCTGTTGAGACTCTGAGTTGACAAATCGAGATCAACATAGAATCTATCTGCTGTACTTGGCAAATATGCTGATGTCTCAGCATTCTCAGAAAAGGCAGCAATGGGGTTGGATAGTGGGGATTTTAGATACTTGGCAACCTTTTGGACATAGCTTATAATCTCTGGATTGGATGCACCTATTGGTGTCACTATTGCTTGGCGAGGATTGCACCAAAATGGCCATTTTCTAGCCCAGTGCTCTGTCAGGACTGCTAGCATTCTCTCAATACTACCAAGAACCGCTCTATGTATCATTACAGGCATTCCGTGTCTCCCGCTTTCTTCTAAATATTTCAAACTGAACCTCAGGGGAAGCTGGAAATCAAGTTGGACTGTGGCTGTTTGATGGTTTCTTCCCAAGGCATCTTGTACATGAACATCGATCTGTGGTCCATAGAAAGCGCCATCACCTTCATTTATCTTCCAGGGATGTCCATTATCATCAAGTGCTTTGCAGAGTGCAGCTTCGGCTTTATCCCACTCATCGATATTTCCAATATAGTTCTCTTTTGGCCTGGTAGAGAGGTTAAGCTCATATTTTGGGAAACCAAAAATGGTATATACCTCATGTACAAATTTAAATGATGAAAGGATCTCATTTTGTACTTGGTCAAGGGTGCAAAAAATGTGTCCATCGTCTTGGTGGAATTGGCGTGCTCTTGTTAGCCCGGTAGTGTACCAGATGCTTCATTTCTATGTAGTGGGCTAAACTCTGCATAACGAATAGGAAGATCTTTATAGGAATGAAGTTGACTGGCAAACATCAGGCAATGGCCTGGACAATTCATTGGCTTCAAGCCAGAATCCGGATCTTTGTGGTTATGGCTGTAGTTGCAATTCTTTAGGGCGGCCGCATCAGTAACAGCAAACATATCCTCCTTATAGTTTTTCCAGTGGCCGCTCTTTTCCCAGAGCTCTTTTTTGAATATCAGTGGAGTAGAGACATGATCAAACCCGTATTTAAGGTACCTTAGCTGGATCATGTCTACAAGCCTGTTGATAATTCTGTGTCCATGGGGCATGAAGAATGGTGCACCAGGCGACCATGTGTGGCTCACAAATAGGCGCTGGTCTTTTCCGATCTGTCTGTGATCTCGTTTTGCTGCTTTGCTTCCTCCAAAAATACTTCATGATCTTGTAGTTGTTTTGAGGAAGGGAACGAGATACCATATACACGATTTAGAAGTGGAGATCGAGTGGATTGGTCTTGGGATTCTCTGTCAGTGACCCAGTGTGCAGAAGAAACCTTGTTTAGCTTGAATTTTCCTAGTAGGCTGTGTGAACAACATGGGGGCCTTGACAAGGATCAATCATTTCGCCACATTTGTAAAGTGAAAGCATCCCTTTATGCATAGCTCCGCAAGATGATCTAGCTGCAGACAGTGTCCTATCTATAAAGTGCAGCTTGAATGGGTTATCATGAAATATATCTTTTGCTATATTTGCATCAACTTCAATGCGCTCAAACCCATGCTTTTGGGACACAATCTTGTCAATTGCTTTCTGTATCTCTGGAAGATCCTTGTCAGTGATAAGTCATAGCTTTTCTGGATCACCAAGTAATGACTCGATCCTTTTTGCATGAGGCTCTGACTTATACATACTATCATGGCCATTAGTTCCCAGCAAAAGAAACTTGTAGAAAAATCTGCCAAGCAAAATCAGAGGCCCATCGCATAAAAGAGTGCTATCACCAAAGGTCTTTTCAAGAGCTACACCCAGAACATGTGCCGAAGAGTGCCAGAACACATCCTTTGCATGAGAGCTATCACTATTGAAATCAATGAATTTTATTGTGCTGCTTTTTTCGATAGGTCTTGTTATAACCCATGGCATTGTATCATCCAGAATGGCCAGAGTAAACTTTTTGTATGAAGTTCGTAAATGCTTTTTAGCAATATCCAAGGGTGTTGCTTGTCCAAATTTATATTTTTCGGTATTTCCATCTGACAATGTCACTGTAATATCCCGGTCTTGGTTCTTTTGCAAAAAGCCTTGAAATATCAATTCATAATACTTCTTGGCTTTTGCCCATATATCCAATCTTCTATTAATTGCTACTGTAGACAGAACTGATCATAAAGAGAAGGAAGATCAGGTTGTTACTTCCATGTACCTCCATAAATTAAATCATTTGAGCTATCTTTATTTGACACACATACCTCTTGCAAATAGATGACTTTAACCAAATAATTATGAAAAGCTAGCTTGCTTAGATATACTGGGCATTTGGTATTGCAAAGTATAACATCTGTTATCCCCATGTCTTCTTGACAGTATCTAACTTTGTGATTGCTTCAAACTGTGGAAGTGGCTTGGTTATGTAAAGTTTCTATTTTATGCAAAATAAAGGAATGTTCTATATCTTATATCGGCCATTTGATCTTGAGTTATGGGAAATGGCTAAAATTTAGCATAGGTCTGCTGTTTCAAACGTATAATTTTTTACTAGATTTTTATTTTAAGTAACCCATAACAGATAGTTTTCATTCTCAATTTTGCTACTAGTTACTAAGTTTTTTATAATTACTATCATATACTTAATAGTAATAAACTCAAGCTTACATAGGTTAAGGTAAGAGTTAGAAGGGTTCAGGCTAGGGTGGTTAGCAATTAAAGGCTAGATATTAGGTAGGATTAATAGTAAAGTATTGAAGGCTAAATTTGTATTATTATATAGTTCTGTTGTGATCATGATTAAAAACATACCAGGTATGTGGGGGCCTGGTGGTCGGATATTGTGAGCCCCTATATACAAAGAAGTAGGGTTATTATTATTGATGCCCTTTAGTAGTCTTATTTTCACTCATATATATTTATACCAATAAATAACTGCTTACCTTTAGTAAAACGTGGTTGTTTTACAACAGTTCTAAGTCAATTAAAGTTATAGCTTAACCTTCTAATAATATAATCTATACCAAAACCTAAACCCTTCTAACCCTTACCCTAACCTCTAACCATTTTTGTCTCTATTAAAGATCTAAAGATCTTACAATGGCTCTTTTAGTTATTATTTTACTATTTTCAAAATAGCAAACCTATACTAATTTGCTCTATTTGATTAAAGTGAAATCTTTCAAAATAGAAAAAATACCAATTTTAACTTTCAAGCCATCATCACCAGCTTTGAATACTGAAAATTTTTATTTTCACGCATGTTTGTACAATCTCCTTGATTTTTTTTGGCAACAATTTCTAAAGATAAGGATAGAAATACTTTTATACTACGGCCTGGGAAATAATGTCTTAAATAAAACTTCTACCATATAAATAGGGATTGGTTTTTGAGTATAAACCCTGTTTACCTTGACTCCTACTGCAAACTTTCTCCCTCCCCCTCCCTTCCTGTTGACTCCCTGTTGCTACCTCCCATGAAAGCCAAACAGGCTAATCGCCAACTACCCATTTCCAAAATGCGCACCACAGTGGCCAACAGCTCAGCTTTGGCTCACAACGTGAACCATATTAAGAAACTTGAAAAAATGGTAATCGCGGTTGAGAATAGACTCCTTAATCATGGGTTGACATGTTGTCAGATGCAGAGAGGTAACCAACCATCACTCCTCAAATGGGGCTTTTCTTCTTGCATTTGCTCTATTGGTAATGGTCGAATAACGCCCTTTGGTTATAAAGAGGTGCTTCGACTTTCCATTAAATTCATTGAAAATGCAGAAGCCATTTCTACCAAAGTTTATTCGCAAGATGGTGGTGGACAAACAATTGAAGTCTTTGACACGAACCATGTAGAGTATTGCGTTCACCTCTATTTTAGCTGTGTCACTTTACTCCAAGCAATTTTGATGTCTGTGACTGTCAGGCCTCATAGGTCATTGGATAAAGAAAAACAGTTTCTAGTTGCACTCAAAAGGATTTATAGCCACCATACGTGCATACTGGTAATCAAAGAGACTGGGATCATCCAGAACCCTGAAGATGTAACTAAGACTATTGATCTTTATTTCTCAATGAATATAGATTCTGCTCTCAGTACTATCGACATGCTAAGAAGGTTTGTGTTAAATTCCAATGTGCTTTATGGAGTTGTTATGGTCAAGTTTCCTGAAGATCGGATTAGTTGGTGCACAGACTTCATTCTTGATAAACGTTGCTTTTCAAGAAAAAAAATTGAAAAATGCTTCAAAAGTCTCAACACCCAAATCGAACAATCTATCATGGAGTGACTGAATATACTTGAGCTTATTCTTTATTACATTTTACTACATGAATATATCTTTGTAATAAATTTGCTTAAGTATATAAATGTAAATGTGTCATTATTGTTAGCAATGATACCATATTCTTGTAAAATAGCTTAAAAGCATTTGGTGCACACTATACAGTTTGTATAAGAATCCACTTTTGCTAAGCCTATGTGGGGCTGAACTACTATATTCCTACAATGTTGGGGTGTATTATATAGAGATGCTGACAAGGATATTGCTTTTTACGCACATTCTAGACCCTGGCCAAACAATTTGAAAACAAGGTGAATCTGTGAAAGGTTGTTTTCAAAGTGAATGAAAAGTGGCAAAAATAAATGGCGATGCTTGTGCTTGATTTTTTAGATTTTTTAGCATCGGCTTTAATGGTCATAGGATTAAAGTGCCACACAAAAATGTACGGAAATTTTGTAAAATACGCAAATGTATTTGTGCCTATAAATTTGTCAAGCCATGATATCAATAGGCATTTTAAAATAACACCCAAAAGGTATGGTATTATTTTCAAACATAAAATCCAGTATACACAGCAAAACCTTGTATTTAGGAATTGTAATTCTTAAAGCGCCAAACACAATACCCATCGATACTATTTAATGTCTGACCACTGGAATTTAGTGGCTTATTTGCACTGGACTAGAACGTACTCTACAATGCTAAATTACATCAAACTCTTTGCCCAATATATCAAACTATATAAAAAATATCCGATCACTATAAGCAGTGTAAAAAGCAACTTCGTCAGACCCTTTTATATGCATATCGTACGACACAACGGTATGGGGTTGGGAATTGGAAATTGTTGGCAACAATTCAACCATGATGTTGGTCCAATATAACCGATATTTTCACATTGCCTCAACCTACATACATACTTTATTCAGGCACACCAATTTAGTTTGCAAATATATTCGCTTGTAAATTTGGCATAAATATGCCAAAGAATTCTCTTGTTCAATGCAGAAAATACGTCTTTTCTTTTAATCTATTTGTTTTTCATACTCTCTAGAAAATACTCTACATATTATACAAGCATACTTGTTTTATTTAAAATTTCGCTTACGCACAAGCTCTGACATTGACGCTTATACATTAAACACTACACATTTTAAAAAATCTATTATTATGATTGCAAGATACTCTATTTATAGTTTAGTTTTATTGCTGCTGTTTTTTATATTGAATTTCACCGATAACAGTGTTGCGCATGAAGGTGAGGTACCAACGAACGCTAGAAACCCTTACCATAGACGCAATAAATATATACATTTCCGTCGCGAAGAACCCACTGAGCCTGGCAATGGTGGAGATGGCGGTGATACTCCTGGTTCTTTCGTTTTGGAAAGTATCACCAGCGTTGACGACCTGAAGAAAATGAATCTCCAATTTACATGGGGCGAGGAAAATTGCGAATTTATCGATGACCCTGTTAGCAGCGGAGGAGGTGGAAAAGTACTAAATGTAAAAATCGCCGCTGGTTCATACGCAAGAGGCAACACCATTGACAAAGATGCTCCTAAAGGTGGTGTTGGCTTCTATGCTGACCCGCTTGATAGTGAACAATACCGTGGCAAGGCTGGAGTCGTCTTTACATTTGAATACGACATTCTTTTCCCCGAAGGCTTTGATTGGGTACGTGGTGGAAAAATTCCTGGCCAGTATGGAGGAACTGGGGGTAATGGAATAATGGTTCAAAAACGGGGAGAAGATGGAGGAGGTAGCGATAAGGATAACAAATCTTGTTCTGGCGGTGATCACCGAGGTGGGTGTTTCTCTGCTCGTCATATGTGGAGAGCAGAAGGTGGTTCTGAAGCCTACATGTATGTACCTAGCAAAAAACAGGGCCAAGCATATAAAGATGCTGCTGGAAAATACTTTGACCAGCCCAGAGGTGATTCTTTGATGAGAGGTGCCTATAAATTTACTGCTGGAAAGTGGGCTACCATTAAGCAAAGTATTGTTATTAATACTGGCGAAGAAAGTAATGGCAAGTTCATTGTTTCCTACGATGGCCAGGAAGTCATTAACATCCAGGATATGTACTGGGGACCAGATGGAACAGTGGTTAGTGGTATTATGTTCCATGTTTTCTTTGGTGGTGGAGAACCTTCGTTTGCCACTGAAAAGGATCAGAACATCCTGTTCAAGAACTTCAAGTACTCTGCCACTACTAGTGGTGAAAACTAAACGTCTAAATGCAGATGTTTAACCCCTCCCCTCCCCAATTCAATATTTTTATTATTATAGTTATTTAAGCAATTTTGCTGTTTATTTTATTTCCAAAGTAATGGAACCTATCTGACTTTTTTGAAATTTATCATTAAATTAAAAATTGGTCAGAGCTCCCAAGGGGCTTATGCAAAGGAGGGATCCCAGAAGTTGTGACAAAATTGGCCTGAGATTGGGTCAAAATCTGATGAGGGTTCACCATTTTTTCCTACCATACATTTGATCCCAAGAGAAATCTCACTTTTTTGCTGAAATCCAACTTGACAAATAGTCACAGAGCAAGCAAAGGCGACAAACTGTATCTGAAAGTTTAGAACATAATCAATGTTTATTTTAAAGGCAAGGATTTCTACAAGAACTTGAATCACTTGATTGTTCTGTTAAATACCGTAACTTTGGGTTATACATGAAAACAGCATTGCATTTAGCATGACCCATATATTAAACAAATCTCTTCTGCTAAAAGAATAGAAAGCAATATATCGCTATTTTCTCTATAAAAAAGGCAAGGCTCAAGTACACCACTACCACCGCAAGACAGAAAGAGCATGATTGGCAGCAGACGACAAATTTAGAGAGCAAGAGTGAGCGAAAGCCAATTCCAACGATAAGAGCATACGCTAACCACTTTTGAGCTCTGATTACCTTGATTTGGGATTGTTTCTTTGTAGCGATTGTATGGTTTGGAGTAGTCGCTCACATGTAAATTGTAAATGCTGGTCGTAAAATAAACATGCTGATCCTAAACTGGGCTTTAATTGGTTACTATACTCCTCCACGTTACTGATTTTAAACAAGTTTCGGTCGGCTTCTTTAACTATGAGATTGGCATACAAAGACATTGAATGGGTTATACTCAACACTGCTTATTTTTATCTCTCAACAATGCATGTTTGGAATAATGCAATTAACATTTTACTGAGAAGACAAGGCTTCAGGCCCCAGATCTACTGCATATTATACACTGGCTCACTCCCCCGCAAAGCGGTCAGAATGCGTTTTAAATGCACATCTCGGCATATATTTCCACTTTAATTTTATTTATAAAAGAACAATAGGTTGCATAAACTTTAAACTAGTTTTTTTTTCTTTCTACAAACTAATAATAATAATTATAGCTCTTTTCGAACTTTAATATTTAAATAATACCCAATTCCTCTTGTCTTTTACACTTTAGACACTAATTTTTATTCTCTAAAAAGTAATACCATTTGTATTTATACACACATACTCTATTCACATAATGTTTTCTAATACTTGTATAATTTTATCAGCCCTGCTATCATTTTTAACTCTTAATCTTACAATCGCTTTACCTGGGAGTGTTCCAGCAGCCAACGATGGTAGTCTTTATGGTAGAAACTGGCCTACTATTGGCAAGAGAGGCTTTGCAATATTGGGTCGAAGAGGTGAGCCAAATGCCGAAGACCAAGGCTCAGGTGAAGGTGGTGATGATAACTCTGGCTCTTCTGGCACTGGAGATTCAACCTCTGAGGATACCAATCCTAATAGCGGAGACCCCTCGTCATCGCCTTCTTCAGGAAACAATACTGAATCATACTCAAATGGTGACGGCGGTGGCGACTCTGGGAATATCTTGGCTTCATTCTCATTGGAAAATATCAACAGCTTCAGCGACCTAGAAAAGATGAACTTATCTCCATCATGGGGTGAGGGTAATTGTGATTATGTTGACGACCCAGTAGACGACGGTGGAAGTGGTGGCAAGGTACTTCAGGTCACTGTCGTTGCAGGTTCATATTCTAGTAAGAACAGCAAGAACCCAGGTGCTCCCAGGGGTGGGCTTGGTTTCTATGCAGATCCGGTAGGCAACGAGCAATTCAAAAATAACCCCGAAGCTGCATATACTTTCGAATATGACATCCTATTTCCTAAAGATTTTGATTGGGTTCAAGGAGGAAAGATACCTGGTCAATATGGTGGAACTGGAAGTAGTGGCATAAAACCCAAGCCAAAAAATCAAAAGCGTGGTGGTAACAATAAATCTTGTTCTGGAGGTGACCATCGAGAAGGATGTTTCTCTGCTCGTCATATGTGGAGAAAAGAAGGAGGGTCAGAGGCCTATATGTATATTCCTAGTGAAAAGCAAGGAGATGCTTATAAGGAGGCAGCCGGAAAATACTTTAATCAACCAAGTGGTGACTCCCTAAAGCGTGGTGCTTTCAAATTTACTGCCGGAAAGTGGACTCATATCAAACAAACTATTGTGGTTAATACTGGCAGTGAAAGCAATGGCAAATTTATCGTTTCTTATGATGGCGACGAGGTTTTAAACATCCAGGATATGTACTGGGGACCAGAGGGGACGACTGTAAGCGGCGTGATGTTCCATATCTTCTTTGGTGGTGGATCGCCTCAATACGCTCCTGAAACTGACCAGCACATCATGTTCAAGAACATTAAATATACTGTTACCGATGGTAGTGATGTATCAGATGGAAGCACTGGCAATAGCAACGATAATGACAGTGGCAGTGTTACTGGAGGTGATGACAGCAGTGTTATTGGTGGCAGTGATGAAAACACCAACAGTTAAAAATTTCCAGATACCTTTCAAAATAGTTAATATACCTTTGAGCCTGTTCTCAGCCAGAGCCATAAAATAACACTTCGTCATCTGTTTGCACATTGTGATCACTCATTTGACTGGGATTGCCCCTATAATCACTGGTCACCAAAATGTGCCCTTCAAAAATTATCACCTGTTTTTTAGTTAAAGTGCTAGATAGTCTCACATCAAAAATAATGGTCAAAATAATAAATAGTAAATTAAATTTATAAATCTAAATCAAATTCAGCTAACAAAATCTACAAAAAAGGAAATAATTATATAAACTAAACAAATGAAATTGATATTATCTGTCTATTTTATCAGTGTTAATCAACATAATAACCAGCAGGGATTAGCTCGCTGTCATCAATTCTAATGCATGTATGTATAGACCGAATATCAGCAACCTTTGGAAATATTTTGTTTAGGTGGTCTTCGAGAAGATCTGGTATATACAGCAATTCCACCAGCTTTACATTATTCCAGCTGCTTGCCAATACATTGTCATACATCCCCTTTGGATACGTAGCAAACCCGTAGCTACCATCCGAATCCTTCAAATTTTCGCCAATCGTATACCCCAGGCCCAGCTCCTGCAGTTTTGGAAACTTTGAACTGTAAATCTTTAAAGCAGAGCTGGACATTCTGCCTGTAAAATCTGTGGATAATGGAATATTGTATACCACGATTTTTAGTTTTCTAAGCTCAGCGAAAGAAGCATATGGCCAGTCGAATATGTTTGTGTCAAGGTTGATGATTTCTAGCTCCTTCAGATGTTGCTGGTTTTTGCTTAATACGGTTAGAAAGTATTCGCATGTGATTGTGTGGATTTTGAGTCTTTCAATTGAATTGGTTGGTAGCTCGTCTATCAGGTCTTTGATAACTGTGTTAGCAGTAACACCATCATATCCGTTTTGTTGATTTTTTGTGGTAATGGCTTTTGGATACTCATAAGTCTCGATACTTAAAGCAGGTTTCCTTCTCTTCTTGCTGTTTGCCTCGCACTTTGATTCGTACTCCTCTAGGCATTTTGCTATACAGTTGATAAAATCAGGCGTTGCTATTCTGGGCTCTAGTATAGTAATCTCTTTAACACTTGGGTACTTTGAACACCACCCCGGCATCTCCTTTATCAAATTATAGACTGTTTTCATTGAATAGTTGTTGAGCTGTTGGCTTTTGATGTAGCTTTTGGCTGATTTGGTTTCTGTCAAATAGTCTTCATCTTTGGTTTTTGGGTCATGTATGTAAAAATAGCGCCTGTTTTTGATGTAATCCTGCCCCCAGCCATACTTGCCAGTAAATGAGATTACAATATTTACAACATTCTTATCCAATCCGCTGTTATAAGCAGTTTTGGGCTTTATTTTGACCTGCTCTTTAATGATCGCTTTATGCTCTTCGCTAAAAGTGTTTTTCTTTGAGATGAATGGGTTATCCTTATTTTCTGTAGAAGCGTATCCAAACAGATAGTTTATAATGGAGGCATCGCTAGTTGGCTTGGCTTTCTGCTCCTTTGATGGTTTATCTTTAGGTGTGCTTGCTATACTAGTCGACTCTGAATTTTGCGCTATATTTTCATTTCCTTTCGATGATCCATTTTCAGTAGTGCTTGCTATACTGGTCGGCTCTGAGCTTTGCGTTTTGTTTTCCTTTGAATCCTCAAGACTGATGTATTCTAAACTTTTTACCGCATCATCATAGAAATCTAGGGCATTCTTATCCGTATCTGTTGGTTTTGTGTCTATGCCTGAAGATGTGGTGGCAATAGCAGCAGCAGATATCGGTAGTTTTAAAGTAAATTTGTTTGAAACGTCAGAAATAAATGACTTCATTAAAATGATATGTTATAATTGGTCTTTGATGAAGACAGAGTCTATATTAGTGCTATAGAGTCTCGATTATGTTCTCTCTGCCTATACATCCACACAAAAATAATGTAAAAGAAGGAAATTAAAAAGGAAAAATGTGTATATATAACGTTAAGGAGGCAGAAATGAGAGCAATAGAGGTTTCCTGTGCCACAGACCATGGGCTTAAGTTGGTAATTAAAAAAGTGCACCAGCTATTTTATAAGAAGTTCTGTTGATATGATTTAGCAGCATATAAAATGTATCTTTGTATACATTGTAAAGAGACGATACGTGAATAAAGAGATTTTTGATTTAGAGTTATTGGTGATTTTGCAGTTATTCTGGTTTGATTTGTTGTCCGGACAGTTGTCGATTTATCACCCTTACTCAATTTCTTTGGGAGCCTGGTTTGTATTTTCTATTGATTTTAGCTTCTTTATAGTGCCTGATATGCAGACAGCCATGCTTCCGCCGCCAATACTTTTACTTTTGGCATTTGATACTGGTGCAAAAACCCTATCCAACCCTATTATCAGGCTCTCCTGGTAATTTAGAATTGATTGGTTAAATTATCAATTTGTTAGTACACGATGTGATAACTTTAATTTTAGGCACTGGCGCAATCAAGGGAATCGTATAAAGCTCTTGTCGCATTTTGATATATGAATTAATAAGGCCATTAATATTGATCCGGTTATTATTGTAAGGAATGTTTGCATATTACAGAAACCATAAAAGTTAAATTCAAATTATCTAATTATATATTTCCTTTTCAAATCATTATTGGCATCAAATGCTATTTGAAATAACATCTCATATTAGCTGACATTCCTTTTAATACTGAGTGATGGATAGCAAAAAAATAACACTGGATAAATTAAATTTTATTTACTAATCTGGAAATCAAAAACAAGCCTTGCTTTAGAGCTTAAACAATAAAACATGAACAATACTTATATTTTCTACTACATCTATTATCCACTTAATGGTTTTGATTCAAATTGGATTTTTGCTGAGCCTCCAACTTGTTATTGTAAAAGATCCGTAATTCTTGGGATTCGACCAGATCTTCACAAAACAGCAAGTCAACACCAAGATCAAAGAAATAGAAGAATTCCTCAATCTTGTCTTTTGGACAGAAGCCTTTAGGTGACGACAGCTTCTTATCCTTTTCGCACAAATAGAGCTTATCCTGATGAGAGTCATAGAAAGTATATAGGGATACCTGCATACCACGCTTGTGGGCCTCATCAACAAACTCTTTGCCAGTCAAGAAGCCGCCAAGCCTGTCGATCTCCTTTTGATCCCACTTGGATTCAGGGTATGTGTCTTTGATGTATGCTTCTGGGCCAGCAACGAGGATATCTTTCCAGGTGCTAACAATCTTGCTGTGTTTGGCTACTTCATCAAGTCCCTTTGGAGTAAACATTCGTGGATTGAATTCATTGAGATATTGGGTGGTTATTCCAGAATTTTTGCTTATGTATTTTATGGTGTCTTCATCGTAAGATTGGATGACGGCTGGGCCAACCTTGACATTGTAGGGCCAAGGCTTTACCGACTTAAGGTAGGGAGCAGTGGCTTCATTCTTGGGGATATTTATAGGCTTTGAAGAGTTATTTCCGAATCCCCAGTGCTGGATCATGGCAAGAACTTTGTCCTCAAAGTAACGAGGGTATGGCATAAATCTGTTGTAGAGCTTGGGTGATTTGATTTCTGTGATGATTCCAAATGGACGTTCAAGTGTGACAGTGATGTTACGGATAATATCGAGATATTCTGCGAATGTTGCAATCTTGAATTTGTCGTTGTAAACTTGAGGTCTCCATGGGTAACGCTCCTGGCGAACACGAAGTCTGCTGAGCTCTTCATAGGTAAAATCGACAATAAACCAGTCATAAGCAGTGTTGACATACTTATCGTATGACCAGGTATAGTTGCGCTTCCTGTCTGCGAATTCAGGGAAATCGGCAACATTGGTTAATCCGCTTAGGAATTCGTCGTGATGGCACTATATATAAAAAAAGAGTTGCATGAATTATACGCACACATTGGGTTAAACCAAAGCATCAAAGCGGATTAAATCTGATGATGGGACGGAGCTTGCTAGTCTGCTAAAACAACCAATTATGGTAACATGATCATCACGTTCCTGGTAGTTCTGCTACTGTTGGCTATCATCACAGACATTGGAAAAAATGAACGCAATGCTTTGCCACTACTGTTTTATCTTTATCTAAGTAGGAAAAATGGCCGAAATGGAAGAAATATATATTCCTTAAAAAGATGTACTTCTCCTAGGATCTATTATACTTACCACAACCACGCCATCCTTGGTAAGACCCAAGTCTGGCTCAATAAAGTCAGCACCTTCAAGCCCAGCCTGGAAGTACGATGCTACTGTGTGCTCTGGGAGAAATGCCTTTTCACCACGGTGACCCAATAGCTTTGTTGGCTGTCCATTCAATGTCGGCCAAACAAAATGGCGAGGGTCGTCAATAAACGCTGATACTCCATAGATGTTCGAGATTTGAGCAATACCCATTGAAATTAGTGCAGCTCTTGCTGCCTGTATAACACTGATACCCATCCTGTCTGCTGTATATATATGTGTGTGTGGAATTGTCCAAATAAGCAGATAATATTAACAGAAAAGAAAACAGAGAGCGGCATGCGGATTGAACATACTTACTGGGCATATATATTATTTTTTATTAACATGTGTGCTGCCGGAATGATCATGCTGCTTGCTTGTGGTGGCATGGAAAGGGGGAGAGTTTGGTTGATTGATCTGAGTCAATGATTGCAGGATTCAAGATTCGCTTGACCTATTGGCTCCAAAGGCGCATTATAACAAGCGAAAATTGTCGCAAATTGCTGATCACTATAGTCCGGGCGTGACATTGTTATTAATATCAATGAAAATCACAATAAACTAACGACCGCTTTCTAATAAATCCTGGTGTTACTTTGTGAAGATCTCTTGTTAACAGTGATTGTTGTGGGTATGGAGCTTACATATAGTCAAATCTAACATGTATTGGTCTTACATCACGCAATCGACAATGTGTGTATGGCTTGACACTAAAGAGAAAGACAATCGGTTCAGATTTCATATGAAATACAAGCTGCTATTCGACCCTGATAGCCAAATCACTAAGAGACTTTTAAAGTTCAGCACTAAGGGGTAGCTGCAGTGAAATTCCGCTCTGCGAGGATAATCCAGGGAAAATAGAGCAATAAGCTTGTAGGCTTTAACATGGCGAACTGAACACATTCATAGATAGTTATTATCTTTTTGAATAAAAGCTGGCTTGAGTGGTGTAAAGTTCTGTATTTATTACATCAAGTACATGAACGTCTATAACAACTTGTAACTTTAGCCAAAGCACGCAAACCATCAGGCAAAATTGGTCCTCAGGAATTCAATGCGAAATAGCCTATGATTGAGCTAAAATCTGGAAAGAACCCATTTCTGTCCATTTCACACATGATCACTAATAATATCTTCTCAAATGGGTAGTTATTTTTGAAGGGCTATAGAGTCACACATTTGGCTGTAGTTCCCCCTATAATCGCAGACCTCCAAAAGTCACCCTTCGAAAATTATGATCCATATTATCAATTCTAATATCATAATTAGGAAATGTTATCAAATGATGATTTTAGGCATGAATTATAAATGTCCATAAACTATTGTAAGCATAGGGGATTTGAATGTAATTGCGACTATTGTGAATATTACAGTTCATACACATCTCCAATTAACCATTTGCATTATCAAGGTTGGGAAAATAATATTAGTTGCTTAGAAATCTGAACTCAAAATGTATATTGTTTGCGAACATTTTGATATCTTGCGCTTCAAAACCTTCTTTGGATATGGTTAATACATTTTATGGCATTTAGGATTCAAGTTTATGTAGATGACCATTTAATCAGTTCTGGCTTCAAATACTTTGGCTGTTGATAACCAAAAAGATAGTCGCAAGTCATGCAAATGTAGTCGGTGCCAACACCAGATAGCAGAAACACCTAAACAAAGACCGCCCCTGTCTAGGCAATGTATGTAGTTGCAAATATCACTGTTTCTAACCACACAGCCAAAAAAAGGTATAAAAAGGTATAGAATTGCCTATAAAATTTAAAACTACACCATCATCAACAAAATCATTTTCACTATAATAGAGTCTAAAAATAGATAATCAATGTCAGAAACCAACACCCAAGAATCAGCCACCACCACTCAGCAAAGATTTGTGGTCACAAACTTGGAAGGAGGAATTGGAAGAGTTGACCTCTTTCCCAAGCAACAATACAGCAGGGCTGATTTGGAGGCGGCCTACAGCACACATGCTGAGGCTTTGGTACAAGTAAGTTGAAACAACAACCACACTCATTAGGTGAGCAACAAATGGGCTGGTTTGAACCACAGCCTTTTGTATTGAACCATTTCCAAATCATGTCAATTCATTCATGTCCCCTGAAAATCTTCGCATAAAAAAATACTAATACATATGCTTTACATTTTTCCAATCTTCTTGTACTACTAAAACTTGAAGGAAACACCAGATCTTTATATGCAAGTTGCAGGGTCTAAAGTCAACCTGGTTCATATCAACTCTTATGAGGCCAAAAACCTTTTCTCCAATGCTGCTGGGAATGGGGAGTTTACTCTCCAAATTTTTGACCTTAAAAAGAGCACAGTTCACTATATTCTAAAATTTGAACTAGCCAGCAATGTTAGTGTTGATGATAATGCTGGTAATGATGGTGGCTATTACCATCACTACTCATCATCCCCATGCCAACAAGATCAGTCATCATTATTCAGTGATGAGGATCATCCAGACTATGGTGGTCGTCCATCCTCTGATGACAACCTTGGAGGCAGGGATGACTATGGTGGTCAGTGGTAATAACATTTCTACACATTCTTTATTTTTATTTTTTAATATTTAAGTATTGGCTTTTTTTATTGAAACTACACACGCACACTCACATTCTTTAAATATGTACACATATATATATACATATGTGTGTGTATGTTTGTTTATAAAAATATCAATAAAATACCAACAACTTTTATTTATAAAAAACAACTACCAATTATATAATTGCTTGCTCACATACATACATATTTGGCTCAAGAATATTATTTTGTGGGATATTCAGTGTATAGGCAGGAGGCTTATTGAACAGTAGTGGAGTCAAGTTAGTTTAAAACTAAATAAACCAAGAAAGTGATACTGTAAAAAGAATACTATGTTCAGATGGTATTTCCAGTAAAAACCACAAACTAAAAAGCTGAATTAAATTTGATGCTTTCTAACAATCCACCAGATATGGCTACAACAGTTCCTCTGCAAAGCAAAGGGCCCATTAACAACAGTCATAGCCTAGCCAAATTTGGCTCTATTGGCTTAGTTACTTTCATAATGCCAAGGACCTGTATTTTTGTATTCTCATGGTACATAGACAGTGGCACAATTTCTGCTTGTTTGGAACCATCGTTCCTATATTGCCTGAAAAAAGTATAAAATTCATGTACAGATCTTGACAAAAGGGATTGGATATTTTGCATAATAACCAAGCACTCATCGTTTAATTTTGATGGCTAATAAAATACCAATGCAAATCTCCAAAAAAAATACTTGCATTTATACAAGCTGTTTAAAAAGAAAAGCCATAAATAAATATAAATAAAACTGCCTAGACTCTTTACAAGCACTGGGCAACTAAATGCTTTATTCTTTCCAAACAAAAAAAGAAACACAAATCACCTGCCCCTTATCGACCTACTTCTTTTGATAGATAGTCATTGTCGGCAGACCACAGTTAACTTTGGCACTATGTTGCAACAGCCAGCCTCCAAAGAAACACCCAAGCAAGCTGTCGACATGATTCTATCAGAAACCATGAACGTAGTCGACACATTCATCCCCCTCCCTCCGCCCTCCACCACATTATCCCTTCCCCCATCCTCTGGTGACATAAAAAGGATCTCTGGGCTTGCGATCAAAGTTCTAAAAGAAGCCGGGATGCCCTCAACAATCTCGGCCACAAAACACCTTTTTGATGCAGTAATTGGCAACATTTTTGATGAAAACAAAGAAAGCGTCAGTGGCGGTGGTTTCAATGAATTCCAAACTTTTGTGCTTTCTAGAGTCCAGTCCAACCTCACAGTCTGTCAAGCCAAGATTGCACATAAAGTTGGAGAATACCAGGCAAAGTACCACCAGAACCACAAAACTGTGACAGCACCAACATCTGCGGCAGTGGGGATGGGAGGGGATGTTGGAGAGTTGGATTGGAATCAGTTTGATACTACAATCATGAGATCCAGCACTTCCTCCAAAAATGTGATCACTCCTCAGAGTTTATTGGAAAAATACATCCAGCACAATCAGCAAGTTTTCGAATTCATCGATAGGAAATTTGCTGAGAATGGAACCAACCCCAATGGTGACGATATTGATTGTGACCATAGTTTTGGGAAATTTTTGTTTCCAATTCAGACCAACACTTTGGCCATGGTTTCTTTTGTTGCTATTTGTGATGCTGTCTTGGAAAGGTTTATGAAGCGTGGCAACAGCAACAGTGACGTGGAGGGTTGCAAGCAGTTGATGGATACAGCACTGTACAATTATTATGTTGGAAATTTAAACAGATTTGGAACTAAATATTATCATTTTTGAGGTTATTCTCCATCTTTCTTTCTTTCTCTCACTTTCTCGCTTTCTTGCATTGTGTTCATGCACTTCCAGCGTGATGTTTGAATTGATTGCGCTTATTTTTGGTTGTTAGCTTGGTGGAAATTATAGATATGCTTTTGATTTGTTTTTTTCATTAAAAAGTCTGGATAAAAAGTATATTTTGCTGCTTGTTTGGCAAAACAACAATGCCAATGCTAAATCATAGACACGGATTTATGGCCAGATTTCTCACTCACATATACACATTTGATACAAAAGCACTTGAAAAAAGAGAGGATTAGGCGTGACAATGGCAGCCTGATCTCATTTGTTCTTGCTGTTTGCGATAAAGAAAAATGACTTCACATATAAGCCATCCTGTCATGCATCGGCAACAAATATACTGTCAATCTTTTCCATAGTGATAAAAAAGGACAGAGATTCATGATGAATACTGAATTGCTTGTCACGATGTGGGCGAGTGAGATTGCTGAACTGATTATGTATGTGGATAAAATCCTCAAACCATCAATTTGAAGATGAAAGTATTATTGTTAACATAAATTGCAGACAGACAAAGCCTCACAAGCATCAGCTCTTTAATGACATCAATCGGTGGTGTTAATTTAACTTTGTTTTTGTTAGAGTCATATAATTCACATCATCATCATCACCATTGAGAAACAATTGTATATATAACACATTCGAGAACCTAATAATTCAAACGTACGCTCAGCCTTACATTTATGGATTTTATTATTCTTAAACAAGCACAAGAACATAACAGCTCTGAAAAGAGTGTGTGTATGATTGCTAAGCCACAGGAACTACTGTTTTTGAAGTCTTCCTCCGTCTTCATCGCCATTGCCACCAACCATCTCGCCAAATGTGTATAAATATCGATAAAAAATCTGCCATACTCCAGTAAAAACATCAGCCAACATTTTCCAGCTCTTTTTCTAATTCCATGTTTCTAAACAAGAGCAGTCGCAACTATGTACTATTCCAAACTATTTCTGGTCACTGTTTTGGCCGTCGCTGCTTCTAGCCATGTTGCCTATGCAGCTCAACTTACCACAGGTGGCACAGGTGTTGCATCTCCTCACGCAAAGCATAACAGTAATGATGCAAATATTGCCTAGAGACAAGAAGCTGCAAGTGATGACCCTGGTCATGAAGTAGCTCCAGATGCGGGCCGAGATCTTGGTGTCTGAGGTTCTGAAGAAGCTGCGGGCGATGAGTAAGATTGAAATGTTATTAAAGATGAAGGAAATCCAAGACAGACGTCGTTGTTGTATTATTTACTTGAGAGAAGATTAGCTCGATCCTCCTCCAATCTCCCCTTCATTTCAATTACTTTCAATGGTGCTATTATTTCTTTAAGTAGTATTAATTTTTTATATTTAATAATTATATAATATAATAAATATGAGCTATTATTTTTGAAGGGTGATCATTTACTAACAGGTGGTGATCACCAACTTGGCTGTGTTTGCCCCTATAATCTTTGGCCAACAAAAGATAACCTTCAAAAATCACGATCCATATGAGGATAGCCACAAAACAACCCCAGACATGTAATGAATACTGTGCAGCTATGAAGAATTTTTTTGCAACTGAAAGCAAGTATGTAGCAGTTTAGTGTTGTGAACAAAAGGTCATCACCCTCAGGAATCACCCCTTGAGTGTTGTGTTGAGAACTAACGCAAAACTCGCCAAAATGGTCAGGCCTTTTCACTTTACATATTCTTCCCTTCACATGCAGTGTTGGGATTATCCCGTCTGACAACATTTTTGAAGCCAAAGCACTCTCCTTTTTGCACTTTTTTGGTTCTCCTCCCACTCCATCTATTGGCAGGTCTTTGTGATGGTGGGAGTGATCATTTTGCAAAGACTTTGCCAACCACTTGAACCAAGAAGAGGCTCTGGTGGAACTTTGGGCAATTATTGTTGTGCATTGCGTTGTAGAGCTATGAAGACTAGTGTTATGGTAGATGAAAAGGATAAAGGATAAAATATTCTTACAAAAGTGGACCCTTTTATACACATTTGGAGGTTTGTATAATGTCAGAAGAAGAAAAGCGTTTTGAATAATATTACATTTTGAATTGAAGTTTACATCGGAAATCCATCAATAAATGCCTGGATTTTATTTAACCATTATTAAGGAGAAAAGTGGTTTTTAATTGAAACATTGCTAATGGTTGATGTTGTTGTTTAAAATTATCATGCAGTCATCGTTTCAGCTAATAAAATATTAAATTTGCATTAATAAATAATTTTGAACACTTTATTTATATTTATAAATAAATTTAAATTGCACAACCATGACCGAATTGTGCGACCATAGTATAAAATTGAAACAACTAAATGGGTGCATACAAAGAATAAAGAACTGGTAACCAAAAATCACAACCGATAAACGTGTATTTGGTTTCTGCCCATTTTGCTGTTAACAGTTCCAGGATTTTGAATAATCTTTGTATTTCATTTAATTTAAACAACATTTTGGTATTTCGCTGCCAAATGGTAATACTAGTCTCATCATGAGACCATATTGATTATTCTAATTTTGGACAATGGAGGTCAGCGGCCTCTTTGGTTCGCCTCCTGGGCCTTTGATTCTTGCCAGGCCATCCATGATCCAAATGGGTCGGGGGTTGGTGTTTCAGAAATCGGCTTGGGTGCCTGTCTTTTTTTAGTGTTGTTGTTTTGCGTGGTCATTGTAGCAGAGGTGCTGTAAATCGATAAGGATAAAATGTTGAGGCAATAGCAGATCCTTTTATACATTTGTGGAGCTTCTTACAGCAGCCCAGGTAGCTGAACTTTTCAACTGCACATGGAACTGTGCCAATTGCACTATCTTTTCTCTCTCTGTGTGGGTGTTGGGATTCCTCAGCTGATCTCAAGTGGAATATCTTGATTTTAAAAGTGTCTCTTTGTGGAATTGGCAGCTGACTCCTACTTGTGAAAACACTCCCCACATTTGAGAGATTGTGCAGGATGTGGCTCTGCTCCATCTGACCATTTCAACAAAGAAATCCCAAGTGACATTGAAAATAATCACAGCAAATCACACTCTTTGGACATCCATAAATCCAAGTGATCAGCGTTATTTTGACTGAAGAGGGGAAATATAGTGAAAGAATTGAACTATATCTAATTCATCGCCTGTGCTTGGAGTAGAGTATATCTACCCAGGTGAAACTGTTCAGATGATCTGTTAAAGGATGAGTGCTTCATTCAAGTGTATCATATGTATCCAGCTGAATCTGAATTGATAATGTTCAGGTGACCATATGGATAATAATTTTGAAGGGTACCTTTTGGTGACCAGTGATTATAGGGGTAATCACAGCCAAATGGATGTCCATTTTTACTAATAAACATTTACTCTTCGAAAATAGTTATATGGCCAAAATCCAAAAGTCCTTAGGCAAAACTAGTAGGAACCAGGAGTTGAATGTGAAATAGGCTAATTATTGGACCTCTTTCTGGTGATCTATTTCGGTCTATTTTATATCAGATCACTAGTGCAATCTCACCACATTACGCACATTTAATAATAAAATGTCACAATTATTTGGGACATATGTACCAGTATAATTGATAAATCTTTTCACCGCATTTATATTTAGCCACAGAAGTACCGCCGCTATAAAGAAAAACATCAAAAACAAAAGAAATGGATCCCAGTCTGGGTATAAAAGAATGTGGAATAGTTGGGAAATATTTTACAAATGAAAACACCGTGTGTATATGTGTTTAAACTAATTCAAACACAGAAAAAGCAAAAATTCTAAAAGCAATGAAACATTGGATATACTCTAGCTCAAGTTAAATCGGTTGGCTTTGCATTTGGATATTCAGTGTTGGTTCAGAGATAACTCTTTTCATGAATTCCTGGCACACCTGGAGTTCACCAACCTTGAACATTTCAAGAACAAAGTCGCAGATTGAAACCATTGCAGCAGCCATGGAGGAATGAAAAACGACACCATTGATGACCACAAAAAAATCTAACTTGTTTTTGTTTCCATAATCAACATCTGATGACGACGGTAGTGGGGACTGAGCCCTTATTTTAAAATCAGCGATGTCCTGGACCAACTCGTCAAGGTATTTGACGAATTTGTCCAAGATAACATGCGGCCTAAACGGAACCAGGTCATCATACATGGCTTTCCGCTCTTCAGTAGTCCAATAAAGCACTTGTACTTGATATGGTATGCCAAGGTCTTTGCCTCGATAAGTGACTTGCAAGTACCCAGGTGAGCCTGGGCCTTTTGCAAGATGCTTTCGAGAGGGAGAGGGGCGATGTGGGAGTTGTCATTGTCTTTGCCAGGTTGACAAAACAAGCGCTCATAATATTGGTTGCCAATGCTGATTGACAGAGGCAATAGTTCTTTACATGAGCAGACTTGTAAGAGGTAATCACCATCAAATCCTTCTGCACCATATGATCTTGTCGTCTCGCTAACTCTGCTTACTGATTTTAGGTTTTTGTCAAGAAGCTCTTCAACCATCCTTTCAAAGCTATCAACTCCTACTTCTTCTGACATTTCTTGTCTACCAGTACTACTACTGGCCTCCACTACAGTATAATTCAAGAGTCAATGTTGTGGTATGGGTGGCTAGTAACTTCTGTGCTGTTTTGTGCTGCAATGCGGTGAAAAGTGAAAAGTGAAAATCAATAATGATAATAGAAATCAACTTTTGTAGTTGTAGAAAAATAGGGAGTATTTATCCTGATTATCAAATATATGATAAAGTGTCACTGCCTAATAAAGAATAACTTTGTATACTGGCATAGAGTTTACCTGCTTTACTAGTTTGCTTGCATAGGAGCTAACATAATCTACCGAAACATATTGATATTTGCATTGTCCAATGCTTTTATCAAAATCTTTATACATCAAAGGCATGATAAATATGGAGTATTGTTCTTGTAACAAAATCAATTACTTACTCAAAATGGCACTCGTCGGCTTAACTAAAGCATGAACAATCAAAATCTGGCCCAAGTTGTTGTTGTTGGGTTTTACAGATTACAACCTCGTTATTGCCCGTGGATGTAGAGCACCAAAAAATGCTTTATTTTGGCAGCTAAATAAGTAGATAAGCCAAATTTGAAACATTCAGCTAAACACGCTAAACACAATCTAATCATTCATGAGGCTGTCCTATTCAATTCTCACAAATTCAACAACGCAAAGTATTTAAATATTACACATTTATTTAAATCTATATACAGCAACCAGTTCCAAACCTCAAAATAGCAGTCATTAATCAATGAAAAAAGAAATGGCAAAATAAAGTAAACAAGCAAACACTTTAATTATTGTAGCCTGATAACCACCAAGGCATCCAAGTCAAACCTTCTCACAAAATTATTCCTCACTATTTTCTCAGCTAACTCTCGATATCTATCAACTCAACCCTCAGTAGCAAAGAATATTTCAAGTGCAGCAGAATAAATCGCTACAAGTGTAGATACTAGTCGCACCAATTCATTGATATCACAAAAAAGATTAGCAAAATTATTACCATCGTTGATAACATCACTACCATCGGTAAATTTTCTGGCCTTTAAATGGATCTCCTCAACAAGGTTTATAAATTTTTGTTGAGTAGTCTCCAATTTGCAAGGCATGTTTCTATCAAAGGCGTGGACTCCAAGGTGGCGCAGACGAGTTTGTTGATATCCATTGATCCGGATTCCAAGCTTGGTTTTGGTACCTATCAAAAAGGATGTGGATTTATCAAACATATCAAGAAGGAATTCCTCTCTTTCTGCATCAGTGGTTTCTTGGATGAGCCGTTGGTATTTTGCACGCATCTCAGTATGATTCAGGAATTAGTTGATTGTGTCGCAGGTTTGGAGCGCTTGAGATTCATCTTGATTACCATCCTTTGGAGGACTGATAGCGTGCTGGCCAACAACCTCATGGCTTTGCTGGATAATTACCTCTACCAAAAAGGGGAGGTTTGTTGTCTGCTGAACAGATATTGTTTTGGAAAGGGATTTGTGGTGCTGCTGTGTAAAGATTAGATAGATAAAAGGTGCAATAATGAGCATCAAGATTGTGGAGTTTGTATATTTTTATAGAAACTGTAAGTTTCTAATTCACCAAAAGTTAAAGGGTGAGTTGGGCACATTTGCCAAGAATTTCCTTCTTGTGTCTGAAGGTTCGCATTGTGTTCAAGTACGATATCAAAATGAAATGATAGCGTGCAACCAATGCTGGACTTTGTGACATTTCACCTATCTCAGTTTGACTATAATGTGACGATTAGCCCAAAGAAAAAACTAATTCATAATCTCGGATCAACATCTGCAAAATGGAACTCGGCATGATAAAATGTTTATTAGGGATACTCAATTACAATTCTCAGTTAGATTTAAAAATTAGTATATTCCAACCTTATACAACCTTTTGTCAACAATTCGCTAAGTCATTTTAAAGATTTGGAGAATAGTTTACTAGAGCAGGCAGTTATCTCGGTGTAGGAATGAGGACGGACCCGAACGGACTTATTAGTATGTACACTAATATGCTACAGGACTATTCTACCACTTACTTTTACGCAGATATGGGTAGTTATTTTTGAAGGGCTAAATGCAGATAGTGCATAATGAGACCTTGGTCAATGAAAATATAGGCCTTGTCTTATGCAAGTTGAAACTGGCCTACTAGTAAAACTTAGCCCTTCAAAAACAATCACTCATATGCTCATATTGCAAACACCAAACAGGTATCGTACGCCATGTCGTATTTAGTATCCTTTATAGACCATTCCTACACTCAATTCTTATTGGCAAGTGCCATTCCCAGTACATGGCCAAGCCAAACTTGCGGAATCCCGAGCCCATTGTCTTTTTTGCTCCTACTCCTGGCGATGGCCAAACAGCTTGAAGTCCATCATATGGATATTATGTAAACAGGATGAGCGAATATATATACTGCTATGGCTGGCTATGACATCATGCATAGTGTCTACAAAGCATTTTGGCATTGCCTTGTAAGTCAAACAATGGTCATACAGGCGAGCAGTAGTACTGTTCTGCTCTCTGTTTTGACCAGAGAATGTTTGCCATTATTGTGATTATTGTAATAGTCGTTGGTAGTTGAACAAGGCCAGATTGTTTTAAACATGCATTCTTGACTCTACAACTCATTTTCATGCCTCATAATATGAGGGATTATTTTTGAAGGGCTAAATGCATACTGCACATGCCAATGCATTTATCAATGACAATGTAGGTTGGCAAGTATGCATGATGAAACTGACCTACTAGTAAAAATTAGCCCTTCAAAAATAATGATCCACATTTTGTTAATGGAGTTAGACGAACAGGCTAGTTTATTAAATAGTGGGAGGGTGAAGGGTCTCTACTTGGCAAATAGGCCCTGACACCAGATGGCCAAACTTAGAATCTTGGTTTTGCGTGTGGATGAGTTAGAAATATCAACTAATGCTGGGCTGATAAAAGTAATGTCTGGGTTTGACCAATGGGGTGAGGAACTGAGAATAGGAAGTTACTATGCAGCTGCAGAAAATTCTTGATAGTGAACGAGATAATTTGAACGCACACACATAAACAGTCGGCAACTTTTGTGTGGAATCGGTGATCAAAAATGCCAAACCTTGCATCCGAGACTGTGCCCCATGGTCCCCACAACAACCACAACAAAACAATAGTGGTACCACAGCTCTTGGATTAAACTGTTGCTACAAGGATTGGGAAATTGCTAGAAACAGCCTTGTTATTTTCGCCCAACACATATCAGAAGAGAGAAAAGGTCAGAAAGGAATATATCAGTTCCAAGCCTACAGTCACATGCCACACTGCCGCCTTCATCAGAATGAAAAAGTAAATAATAGTCGTGTTTATGTTGCAGAAAGGGTTGTCCTTTATCAGCCCCAATCGGACAAACGCATTCATACACAGAGCAAAGGCAGGGAGCCCAGTTTTCTTCTCACAGCTGGTAGGTTCTTCATTAGAAGGGAACAATCCTGCACCCTCATACATTCCTGAAAGTTTGGCCTATAGGTCATACATTTTAGGAGGAGCATTGGAGGGATTATTCCAGTACACTTTTATAGAGGAGTCTTTACCAGCTGCAACTATTACAGATGGATTTTTATAAGACGGTTAACACACAAAAAGGCACCGACTTTCCCTATTATTAGCCCCATTGCTTCTCTCCCCAAATTTTATCTTCCCTACCAATTCTTTCTTTTCGGATTTACCCAATTCTTCCTATTTCCCTTTGCCATTTGGTTGAGATCTTCCTTCTGAGGTTCATCATCATCGTGGTTGGTGTCAGAACACATTATAAATTTGCCTTGAAGAATTTTTTTTAACAGCCAAGGTGTTTTAGTCCCTTACATTTACTGAACTCAATACACGCAGATATATTTTAATACTTCTTGTGCTGTTCTAACAGACAGGCAGTTGGTCAAAGTTACTATTACAATTTAGCATTAATTTGCATAAACCGCAGTAGCATTTCGGGACAGCAATAGCAAATAGCATCACGGTTCTCTCATCCAATCAATCGCCACACATTCTCTACCACATTTTTTGCAAATCTCCATCACAGCCAAAGCGCTGTTCTCTAATATATATTGAACTTTCCCACCCACGCCTTGATTCGCCCTTCATCTGTCATTTTTATTCATTCTCTCCCTCTCCTTGGTTGTGGTGCAGTCCAGTCTTATAACACACTAATACTTGCTACTTCCCTTTAATAAGCCCAAGACAGACTTTTCTTTTGCTTCTATTTAGTGTCTTTATTCATTATTCTTTTTTTCTTTACTTGCTTTTTTCTTTCTCAGGCTTGTCCTTGTCCTACAACTTTAGCAATATGGATCCAAAATCAAACTTATTAAATAACCAGAATACTGGTGGTAATAGTGGTGCTGGCAATAATGACGGTAGTGGTAATATGCGTCGAACTCTTGGTAATGCCACGTATCAAGCCGTCGCTCGCTCTCCTCCCTCTCAATCCATAGCCACTGTCGGCGGCGGTGCTAATCCTCCAGCTGCTCCTCCTGTAGGGAGTACTCGTCTAAGAGGCGTCACCTCGAAAACCGGCGGTTCGCCGGCTCCTACTTTGATGCAGCGTGAAATCATGTTTAGGTCGAATACTGCATCACGACATAATACTTTAAATGCTGCCAGCCAGAACTTCAGCCCTGGTAATGGCAATCCTCAGCATGGCGGAGGTGGAGGAGGAAGCTATACTGGCAACACAACGAATTATTTTGGCGGTGGTCAACATCAGTACCATCAATCCAACTCTTCTCAAAATCCTTCTGGACACTACGGTGCTACAAACTATCAAAGTGGTGGTGGTGCAGGTGGTCAAAACTTTACATCAATGCCAGGTGGTGGTGTTGTATCAGCTACTGGAATAGCACCCACCTACTCAGGTCTTGGTCAATACTATGGTGGCGGTCCTGGTGGCATTTCAACATCAATCAATATGGTAACGCCTTCAACCAAACCAAGAAAGCCAGTAAACCGTACATCCAAAACCTCCCAGAAGCTCAAACTACTTCCAGGCGAAGATGAGCTTCGACCCATCGCTCCACCAATGCCACTTCTACCCGAAGACGCTGTAGTTTACCATGATGGCGGTGATGATATGTACCATATGATCTCATCAACTGCCCCAACTGCTGATATCAGGCAAGAAATTGAACAAAACAAAAAGATGCGCTACAGGGACATTCCCAGAGTCACTGCATATTGTACTGCAGGGTCTTATCGGTTATCTGCATTGTTCAAGTGGCTGCAGTCTCGAAAGATTACCAATGGGTCGTCGCCTATCCTTTTGGATGAATGCATATATTCTGTTTTTAATTATTCTAAGCCCCGTACTTTTGAGATCGATATGATGTCAAGGCACGTGCCTGACTTTAATGGCGCAGCAGCAGCAGCAGCTGCTGCTGCTACAGGTGATGCTGATAAGAAGGACAAAGGTGATGAATCTGATAGGAGGATCAAGTCAAATCAATCAGACTCTAATCAGACTCTTACGAATCACAAAAACCTTGACAGGAATGATAATAATAGTAGCAATTTGAATGCTGGTAGTAAGAAGGAGAATACTGTAAAAGATGGGAAGTCTCCCAAAGCTGATGATGGCCAGGAGAACAAACAAGCCACGACGACCACGGCTAATGGAGAATCTAAGCAATCCGAATATGCTAATGGTGGCGGCGAAATGACATTAACTCGTTCATCATCACCTGAACCCATCACAATTACCAGCGAAGTCTTCCTATTCGAGTATGGTGTTGTCGTATTGTGGGGCATGACTGAAGACGAAGAAAAACAATTCATCGACGATATCAATGAGTTTGCCGTTGAGCAAATCGATGAAGAGGAGGATGGAATCGAAATCGAAGAATTGCATTTCTGGTACAGTCGAGAATATCGTCAACGAGTTTACAACGATGTAATTATTTTGAGTAATCCCCGAAACTACATGGCCAAGATGTCTATCTCTCACGCATTGGCTCAGTCCACTAAGCTGTCGTTATATGAAGCATTGATCGATGATACTATTGATGCTACTAAGCATATTCCCCAAAGAATGGCTCAATCCGGGTTGGTTGAAATGAGTCGCAAAGCTATTACGAAAAAGATTGGCCAGCTGTTTATTACCAGGGTTAATGTAAATTTGGTCAGTAATATTCTGGATACGCCTGAGATCTTTTGGTCGGAACCTAGCTTGCAGCCACTTTATACTGCTATCAGGGAATATCTTGAGATTCCACAGAGAGTTGAGATTATGAATCATCGAGTATCGGTTATTAGTGATATGTTGGAGATGCTGAGAGATCATCTTAACGGCACACACGGTAAGCTTTCACTACCATCAATATTTGTGACTTTGATATAATTAGCATACTTTGCGATACTAACTATTGCTTGTAATTTTATACCATTCATAGGCGAATTTTTGGAATGGATCGTTATTATTCTTATTGGTAAGTTTACTAATGAATTTTTCACTTATTACTTCTCTCTCTCCCCCACATACAAATACACACACCACTCCATTCCACCATCTTATCGATAAGATGATGGAGGATCTACTCGTGGGGTGGGGAGAGTAGCTAGCTCCAGCCGGCCAACACTTCCCCTCCCCATCAAAAACACACATATATGGAGAGAAGGTGCTGAGAAAGGGTGAGTGATGATGAGTGAGTGGAAATGGGGTCTCTTTGTATGATGATCCCTATGCCATATTCATTATGACTATTGATTGTTGGATACATACATGAATAACGATGGCATTTCTAATGTATATTAATATCTGTGTGTATATATTAAACTTTTCTCTTTTTCAGTGGTCGATATCTTTGTGATGACTTTGGAAGTTGTGGTCTTTTATTACCAGGAGTAATGAGGCCCGCAACTATTGCCAATCCCAACCAAAGAAGAGAGGGAAAGACTCCCAGATCTCAAAGAAAAGCCTCTATGTGTGTGTGTTGATGTATTGTGTTGTGTGGTGGGGCCACTTGTCACATCTGCCTAATTGGTTCCTGATATCTCATCACGAAATTCTCAAATTTATTTTAATAATAACAATTGTTCTTGACTGTTGTCTTTATCTTCTCTGTTCTGTTGTGGCGGCTACGAAATCGATGTCGATGTCTATGAAATGCAGCGGTCGAAATTTTTTTGGGATTGGCAACCATTGCTGTCGAAGCTTCAAAATACCACAAGCAATAACATTACTACTGCCCTTAGTTTTTTAACTTCAAATATTCGTAAAAATGTTTGTCATGCTTTTACATTTATACTATTATTACACACTTGTATAATATGTACTAGGTTTGAAATAGTTGATTTTTTTTGTCTTTTGCATTTCCTTTTTAGTTCTAATATAACAGCCCTAACTCTATAGCTGCTAATGTTTTTTAGTTTTTTATGGAGGTTTATTGTGGTATATTTGCTTGTAAATAAGCAGGTCTCAACTAACTCTAATACCAAATGTCAAAGCAAAAAATGATATTATGAGGAAACAGCCAGCTGTATTTGACAAAATCATTGGCTTGGTAGTTTTTTTACCCTGAGATCTGACATTAGAGAACTGATCCGTCAGCTAGCGAAAGATAGAATAATTGAGACGATTAGAGGGATTCGTTGATCTGCTCACTGTCGATGAGATTAGTGTCCTCGACGATGTTGGGATCGACAAGTCCAGTGCTGTCGGAGGTAGTGGTGGGGTTGATAGTATCGTTGGGTTGCATTGTGTAAAGATGTTGTTGAAGATGTTGTAGAAATCCAAGAGTGAATTGCTGAGGTTAGATTTGGTTAGTGGAGGTTTTGCTGTTTAAATAGATGAATTCAATCGATAGACATCTAATATATCTCTCTTCATGACTATACTTGAGCTACTCTCTCTCCCCCCTCATTTTTTCACATATTTTTGTAGCTATGGTCAGACCTAAACCGATTCCAAGTCCTACTTTACACGGGTCTACACATGCTAAAAATACAATGTCAGGGTAAGAGTTGGAATTCCAGAGGCCGAGATGATCATGATAGCAACAGTTTTCTGAAAAGATAGCTCCTCGTACCTTGTCTATACATCTTTTGGTGGACTAGGCTCTTTTTTCTGGTTCAATCTAATACCGACTGCATGCAATGCAATCTATCAGCTGATATGCTTATGTTTATCTACATTAAAATAATAAAGTATTGATACGGAGAATTAGTGACATTTGTTGGAATAATTTACAGCAAAAATGGTGGTAAGTCCTTATCTGAGCTTTAGTTAGCAGATAATTTAGGGTACAGATCAATTTTCAGCCAGGATGAACTATTATCTGATTATAATTGAACTTAATTTTCATTAAGCTTATTAGAAACAATGGAATGGAGATACCGGAGAAAAATAAGTCATCCGATACCATCAGCAACCTAACAATTGGGCACTTCTTCTCTTTACTTTTTTATTACGGATCTCAAGGGTAATTTGACCGCTTAAGGACAAGGGTTAGACGTGTTTTCGTTAGATGTTAGATGTTAAAGATTTGGAGCTTATCTTCAACATCTTGTCGCTTTTGTGCTATACGATGTGGCTTAGGGGGAACATAAACACATTAAGGGTTTGTTAAATGCCCACGTTATATAGGTAAACGACTGACGTGGCATAATAGCATGTCCTAACCCAGGTGCAGATCTGAGTTAACATCCTCTAGTATTGTTGAAGCTTAGATCGGCATCTGATTGTTTTGCTTGTTCCAAAAATGCCTTGAGACTGAACAGCGTTAATTTTGTCTTGAGACCGAATTAGTTGAAACCAAAAATCACAGCTTGCTTGTAAATAAATTAAAAGCTATGTTTAGCACCAAGTTATACCAGATCACCATATGGGTGATTGTTTTTGAAGGGTGAAAGTTTACTAGTAAAACTGGTCATCCATTTGGCTGTGGCTGCCCCTATAATCATTGACCACCAAAATTTACCCTTCAAAAGTTATGATCCATATAGCTTGGACTATACTGTTGAATATCTACACCATGTTAAAAAAATCCCCATCGATTTTGACAAGGAAACGTATCAAAAGGCACTTGATTCATGTGGCGAAGACTACAATAAACTTTACAGCGTGTACTTTGATGCACAGTATGAGCTAATAACAAGGATCAAGCCTGAAGCATTGGTCATTTCGATCTGATTCGGATATTTTCTCCCAAATCCAAACAAAGTTTGGCTGACAGGCCCGAGGTATGGGCCAAGGTTCAGAGAAATATCGATGCTGCAATCAAATACAATGCAGTATTTGAGATCAACAGCCGAGCTTGGAAAAAAGGACTTCCCAATGCTTATCCACTAAAAGACGTGCTCCAAGAGTTGATCAACCGCGGTGCCAAATTTACTATAAGCGATGACAGTCATGGACCACGAGATGTTGGGTTATACTACTCGAATCTCTTCGAATATCTAAAGACTATGAATATCAAAACTCTGAGCTACTTTGCAAAGGACAGTGACAGTGATGTCTTGCGCTGTGTTGAATTGACTGATGCGCTCAATCACCCATTTTGGACACTCAATGGATATAACCAAAACTAACAAACATCCAACAATTATAATTTCAACATACTGCCAATTTTCTTATAATACACACAATGGTTGTCATTTTTAGAATTGTATATATTAGGATGCCATTGAATTATATAAAATGGGAATTTTTAGAAACCAAAACTTGAGTCAATCTACAAATGCTTTGTCTCCAGGTGCGGGATAATGAATTCAGTTCTTAGTGCATTTTGTGAACTATAATGCCATATATTTGTTACTGCTTTGCAATCTGGAAACGGGCAGGACCACAAGCCATCGTAATTCACGAACATTATCGGAACCTATGAGTAAAAACACAAATATAGGTATATAAAAGATGAGTTTAATGTATTTGTCAATCTATCTATAAACATTTCATTCATTGTGAGCAATAAGATGTGACATTTTGGACTTGAATAATATATTTGTTGTGCTTACATTGACAAAAAATGACTCGCTTTTATTTATATCGCTCCAATTATCTGGGAGAGCAGCAAACTTTGGATTCAGCATACTGGTTGGAGTTTTTAGCTTAAAACTTGTGTTATTTATACTAGTAGTATTTAGTGGCTTTTTAATCAATGAAGAGGCTTCTGTGGAGGCGATTGTATTGGCATCTAGCTTTTTGTTATTACTCATCATAAAGCCATGATGATCCAGTACTATATCTTTGCTGTGCTCCTCTTCCCTGCCTTTGTCGATAATGGCGCTTGTTGGTTCAGGCCAAAGCAACAGCAATCCATCTTGAGATGTCTTTTGATGGCCAGTAATGCTGCCATTTATTGAGTCGGAATGGCGCAGGTTCACCATACCATTGGCATTATCGGTTTTTGGTTCTTTCAAGGATGCTGCCCTCTTGACCGCAATAAAAAATTCATCTGAGGAACTAAAGTACCCGTTATCATTAATAATACTTGAGCTACTACTGCTACTAATAATGCTGGTATCACTACGCCTACCATCTTCAATATCGCAGCTCCTGGTGATGTCAATGTGATTACTATTGGCGTCTTCTTCATGATACCCATTGATAGCAGCGGGAATGGAGGTTTCTTTTCTTTTTTTGCGCGTGGTTTTGGTATACCCGTAGTGACCAGCAGCGGTGCCGGCCAAGATGTGCTGAATCCCAGGTGGAGGCGGGATGATGACATGGCGTCTGTCATGGCGTGGTTTTTTGTGCATGCCCGACGCCCGCCTTCTATAAGCTTTTCTGGGATTTGTCAGACTCTTAACGGCATTGTTGCCGATATTGTCATGAGCGATAAGGTAAGGCGAAGAGGAAATAGCAGTAGAGACAGGTTGGTCTATTTCGTTCCTCTCTTGTTCAAGCGGATAATTCCATAAAAGCACATTGCTAGCTAAAGAACTATTCTCAGTATTGGTGGTGTTACGATCCAACTGCTCCAGACCATAGCTTGCTTGACATTTTTGTGACACCGAGTGGTTTTGGTCACCTGGCCCTTCCCTACCACCCCCAGCGCAATAAGTCTCGATATCGCTGTCTGAACTGCTTGGGCTTGGATCTCTTGATGCCGAGTTGGCAATTCTGTCAAACACGTTGTATAAACTCATATTTTAAATAGATATTTCGGTGCAAGATTCTTCGACAGCCTTTAGGACTGGAATATTAAATGCGTTTTGCAACAATGGCCGCCTGAATATTATCTCACAGCTATTCAGGCAGCTCCTGTATATACGAATGTATCATTGAAATATCGAATCCCTGTCCACCGCTATATTCCTTCCAATGTAAACTCCGTATTATTCAGGCCACAGTTATTGATAAAGGGAAAGTATTTCCACGTGAGATTGGAACAAGCGATTGGGCTTCTTTTAGTAGCTATTAAAGCATGGCTTGTCAATTTCGTCATCCTTCTAGGGTTGAAGCTCTGATTTCTCATGGAGCTTGCTTGTCAAAAAAGCTTCTATCTCTTTGCCACGCATCTGCTAAAGTATGGTGATGCTATAAAAACGTGTATGCCTGTATCATTAGCATATGGGCTCTAGCTAACTCACACTGTACAAGCGTATAGGAATACTGTTCGTCTAGTTTCTTGATTAAAGGCTTGCGTATATGCTATGTATTGCTGTTAGTAGTAGTTGCTTATTGATGCAACATGTATTAAGCTGTTTGACCCCCTTATTATTACAACCAAACTCCGATAGACCTAAGGAGCTTTACAAACTATAAATAATAGCTAAATCCTAAAGCAAAAAACTGACGGCAAAAACATGCATTAGCCGACTCACACGATCTAGGATAAAGGTCAACAATATCATGGGGAATGGGCGTATGTACATGTGCCAACGATTTTTGCCATAGACATCATTGGACATGGACTTGAAAGGTCATCCGCAAAAATGGGTGGCCTGATCACAAATATTGGGTCAATGTTGTTCCTTTGCGATAGTGGATCAAGATTATAAAAATGTGGAGTTCTTATGCACACGATGATGGTAATGTGCATGAGGCTCCAGCCAACAGGGTTGCTCGAATGCCACACGTTCAAGTTTGATTGAATGTGGATTAAACTCTCACAGCCCGGAGAAAAATTTACCAATGCAACAGCTGCTTAAAGGCAATAAGCTAATCTATTTACTTTGGTCGATTCCAAAATAGAATGACCAAGGTTGCTACGCCAAGAGAGAAAAGGGGCCAGAACGCAACTATATGTATATACCGAGTATTGTTGGTGTCAAATGATTAGTATAACAAGCCTTGGCCATGCAAATGAGTTCCTATCAGGCACGACAAATAAGACACAAACTAAAGGACGTCTAATGAATGATGCCCACGACTTGTTGAGATATTGCTCTTTTTACCTCACACAAGCCTCCCAGAGATCGTCACAAGCAAATCCCGATGCTTGTTGTCAATAAAGGCTTCATGAATGCCGAGTCAGCCACCTATTTCAGCTCGCATCTTTCTGAGAATGATATTACAGAGAACGGATTCCGTGGAGTGTGCCTATGAAGCACTCTCTCCGGTTTTGGTCAGGAATGCAAGTGACAGGTGTGTCATGACAGGCAGTGGCCATCGTGGATAGTCTACAGATAGGGAATAACCAAGAAGACCCTTTCTGTCAGTAAATGGTGTTGGCGAAGCCACCTTATGTCCCAAAAGACACCTCTATATAAATAGGAGGGTAGGTACAAAATCCCTTGCTTAAAATCAGCCTTCCAATTTTTACTGTATTTTTTGTCACCATCGTCATTGTCTTGTACTTTCACTCCTTGGTCTTTGGTTACTTAGATCTTTATATTTTTTTGTTTCATTTCACGTATAACATCAATAGACTGTCATGAGCTTATCAAATGAATCAATCAACAAACAGCCGGTGACGATGACATTGGACCAGGAAAAGGGTGTTTCCTCCAACTCAAGTACATCATCCTTGGTATTAGATTGGGAACTTGATGAAGAAGAAAAGAAACATCTAAAGAGTTACTACCGCAAAAGCGATTTGAGGATTACCCTATTCTTCTGTATCGGCTATATGCTTGACTTCATGACCAGAATTTCTATCAGTACGTATAATCATCAGCACTGCCCAGCCAGCCCATGTTGGCGCTGTTCCACTTGTGTCATCATCATTAATATAGATGCAAGGGTGCTACTACTACTACTACTACTACTGCCTCTTTTTCTTTGTAGCAAAAATTCATAAGCCAAATGGATTGGGTCTAACCTTTTTGTTCTTGCTGTGTTATTATCTTTTGAATAGGTGGTGCAAAAACCGTCGGAATTATCGAAGATCTCAATCTTAAAGAATCGGATTTCAATGTAGCACTTTCCCTTTTCTATATCGGACATTTGTTGTTCCATATACCCTCAAACATTATTCTTAAAGCGACCAAGCCTACTCTGTGGATGATGTTTCTTCTCGTTGGCATGGGTGGTGTTACAATGGCCACTGCAGCAGCAACAGGCAAGATTAGTTTGTATCTCTGCCGTATCGCCATCGGAATTATTGAAGGTATGTGAGAGAAATCTCGTTAAATTTGTTAATAATCCTCGCATAAATCCATTTCTGTATGGCCAAAGTTCACACAAGGCTTTGGGCAAAAATGATGGATCCCCAGGAGTAGTTGCATATCAACTGGCTCATGATTGGGCCAAAACCTGAGGACCCATCTCTGCCCAACATAGACTCGGTCACTAGTGAAAACCTCCCATATATATATATATATATATATAGTAACTTACTCATGTCATTTGATATAATTTTTAATATATACATAGCTGGATATCCTGCAGGATCACTGTATTTCTTTTACTCGTGGTTCCCAAGGTCCGAGGTCGGAAAAAGAATTGGATATCTTTACAGCTTTGCAGCTGTTTCCAATGTTATCGAGGGGCCGATAAATGCCGGACTCTCTAAAATCAAAAGCAATGCTCTACAACAGTGGCAATGGTATGTAGGCACACAAAAATATATTTCCTGTTTAACTAAGAAATGTTAGGGTTTGCTTGGACAGTAACACAGGACCGCTAATTGACAATGTTGTATTCTATGCCTTGTCTATTTATAATACACAGGGTTTTCCTCATCATCGGCATCCTTCCTTGCGTATGGGGCATAGTAGGTCTTTTTATGGTTAGAGACTATCCCCAGACCGCCAGCTTCCTTACTGATGAAGAAAAAAGCGTCATCAACAAGGTTCTCAGCTCTCAGGGCAACAAGACTGACCAGAAGGGCTTTAGCTGGAAGCAGGCCAAGCTTGCCCTATCTGATTGGAACATCTGGGTCTGCTGTGTCATGGGATTTGCTGCCCAAGCGCTATTCAACGCCGGCGCCTTGTTTGGCCCAGTTCTCCTAAAGAGCATGGGATTCTCTACAGAAATGGCCAACGGTCTTAACGCTATACCAAATATCTTTGGTTTTCTCTCCTTGGTCTTTTCAGGATGGATTGTCAACATGGTCGGAAGCACTGGTATCACTCAGGCAGTCTGCGAAGCCGTGGCTGCGATAGGATTCATCCTCTGTGTTGCTACAACCCAAAAGGCAGCTTTGGTAAGTTATATTGCTTTACACATCACTATACCATACCACCCAGACTTTCCATATGTGGGTATTGAAATTCTGTTAATTGTATACCTCTAATATTTTGTCATAGATCGCCGGGTTGTGTATATTTGTAATTGCTACTGCCCCTGGAATGGCCCTGGCTCCAGCTTGGGTTTCATCTAACCAGGTAAGAGTCAGTTTATATATTTGCTAATATGCAGGGATGTGCTACTTACTCCAAGAATTGTAGCTAAAATTAACATATCTGCGTATGCTGTACAATATTTTCTATACAGGCCGGTACTACCAAGCCAGTAATAGCTAGTGCACTAATTAGCGCTGTCGCGTCTTTTGGTGGCTTCACTACATCGTATATATATAGAGACCAAGATGCTCCCCGCTACAGTAAGTACCAGTAATCTTCCCTGAATATCTATGTATAAATGTCTGACCAAATGTGATATTGTATGGAGGCAGGCTCTCTCTAACCATAACATCTAATATGACTTTTAGTTTTGGGTCATGCTGTTGGCATTGCGCTATGTGGCGTCGTTGTTGTTACCTCATTGCTCCTAGCCTGGCTACTCCATAGGGAGAACCATAAACGTGAGAATAGTAATACTGATATTTCTCATCTCAACAAACAAGAGATAATAGATCTATGTGACCGGCATCCCGAATTCCGCTATCGTATTTAAGTTATATATATATTTATTCAAATCTATCTATTATTGTATTTATTATTTATTTTTGTAATGTTACAAGATTTGTTAGTTTTCAATTTCTTCATTTGTTAAATTTATGCTGACATGCGTTCTATTACTCCATAAGAATTATCAGCGTCTACCTTTGATGATGGCGTTGAAGTGATATTATTATTTACCACCACAAAGTCTTGAAGCAAAAGCCCCCCCTGGTCATGTGCAAAATGGCTCACACAATACTCCGGACACTATGATAGACCTTTAAACCCATTACCAATTGTAACAAATATGATAGCTTTTCCATTAAAAAGGAGTCACAACTTGTATCACCACCATCTCTCCTGCAGATTTGGGTCATAAACTGTTATACATTTAAGGCTACTTTCGGCGAGATTATCCTGGTGAGACACCCTTTTAGAGAAGAGAATGTCACCATAGTTGCCTCAAAAATCTAATGGTTTACACAATTTGGAGAGCCCTTGTTTCCAGATAACTAATTAATCAGGCGGAGAAACAAACAAAGGCGGCACGGGTATTAGTATAAGCCGAAATGTCCAAAATGGCCCGCTTTGTTTTGCATGAATGCATCATGTGAATAAGGCCTTTCTCTCCTCAATTGGCAAGCTCTCCATCAAAATGGAACATATGGATACCCTACAAAACACCTCATAGCCCATACATTTTGGCTGGAGTCTCAGCGATGATTGGCTAGTGTCCAAGCGAATATCCTAGTACCATGCTTTTAGAGGAGGACTACTCTGCCAAATGCCATAATCTGGTCATCCTATGCAGGGTCTAAATTTTATACATATCGATAAGCGTGTGTGATATCGAGGAGCAACCCAAACCCTGAAGAGTCTACCTATATACTCCAATATGTACGTAAATTGCTAGTATAAAGTCTTATCAAACCTTCAAATAGTTTTCTAGTTTAGAGGATTAGCTTGTACAGATTGGAAGACAATAATAAAAATATTCAACATTCTAATAGACAAGCGTTACTAGCATTGTTTGATATGTAGAATTGTCTTGTGTTGCATAGATATGTAACTTTTAGCTACACAAATAAACAGTCAAATAAAAGTAAACTGCCGATCCTCCCTCTCTCAGACACTTTGTCTTGAGCATCGTCACCTCATCCAGCTGATAGTGGTCGTATTGCTTTAATGGCAGCCATTATTGATACCACAACCATCATCAACCCTTCTAGGCAGAAGAACTATTATTGTGTTTTTCTTTGGACTTATGGCCATCAGCCGCGTACAGATAATAATGGCTGTTGGTGGCAGTGATTTGTAAATGATAAGGCAGTAGCTGTAGCATTATCATGGCCCACATAGGCAAAAACCAGATGGCAGGATGGAATGCCTTCTGCTTCCTTTCAAACCCAAGCATCAGCGGACCCGAGAAAGAAAGATTCATAAAGGACCCAACGTTTTCCAAACTTTCCTCCTCTAACAAAACAAACAATTCCCTTCTCTGTCCTTGTTTCGCTTTTTCTCTGTCACTTTTATTTGACTTTATTATTTCTTTTTCGTCACAAAATATACCCCCGAGTGTGTGTTGTGTACATTTTTACTTTGTTAAACAAAGAAGCCTTTCGGCAGTTTTATTCTCTGTCCTTGACTATAAAAACCAACCAGGCAAACACAACAAAACTCCATATTTCTTGGACTTTTGCTTTCTCATCAACCTTTATTAACCCACAGATACTGCTGCTGCTTTCTTTCTCCATTTTTATCCTTTTTGAGCTGTGTTTCTTGAATATTTCTTTTGCTAACTCACTCTCCACGCATTTTTGTGTATACCTTATTACTTTATCTTACTATAAAGCATGGCTGATCAATCGACAAAAGACTCCATTGATGACACAGTCACTACCACTGCTCAGCCGCCACAACAAGACCAACAGCCACAATCACTACCAAAGACTGATTCAGATATTGGAGAGTTTGTGGATTATGTCAAAGTCAATAAGCATGAGTTTTATACAAGAAGATTCAAGGTAAGCAACAACTAGATATCATTATAGTTTTCTCACCATTATTATTGTCCTTTCTTTTCATGATTGTCACTAACCACAACCATACACACTTAATATAGTCGGCTATACAACCACCCAAAGCCACAGTTCTGGTAGTTCATGGATTTGGCGAATTTTGCGACCGCTACGAAAAATTATGTCGAACACTAGCCAAATCAGGGTTCGAAACCATGACATTCGACCAGAAGGGATGGGGGAAAACTTGCGAAAGAACCAAATCGCGTAAAGGTGATAATGGCGGCTGGATAGCTACCCTCAGAGATATAAGCGCTATGAGTGCTCTACTCAAACAAGATTCGATCCCAAACTTTTTGTATGGCCATTCTATGGGTGGTGCATTGGTTGTTAATTATGCCGCAGTGGCTGCGCTCAAAGAAACTACGGATCTTGATACTGATGATGATGATGATGATGCTGGTAAAAAGAAGATCAAGAATAATAAGAAGAAGACCAAGGTCGAAGACGATAGCTTCCAGTATACAAAGGTCGATGGAATAATCTCTTCGTCACCAGGCCTAAAGATTGGAAAAGCCGCATATCCAGGCGATTTGTTGACATCGATATTAGGCACAGTGTCTGGATACGCTAGATGGATACCTTGGTCTGTTGGGTTTGAGGACGACCATTTGACCCAAAACCAAGAAGAGCTCAAGAAGCTTCGTGAGAGTCCGTTTGTTCATGGTAGATCTACAATTGGTACCCTTTATGATGTGTTCAAACAGGGTGAGCATTGTCGTAAGAATCATAGCAAGGATTTCAAGACACCTGTGCTGTTGATTCATGGCGATGGAGATCTGATTTGTGATGTCGAGGGAACTCGTGAGTTTTATAATAACCTTCCTAGCAATACTGATAAGGAGTTACTTATTATTGAATCCAAGTATCATGAATTGAATTTTGAACCGGAGCTGTCTGAATCTTTGCCAAAGAAGATTGTGGAGTGGTTCTCAAGTCGCTGTGGTGGTCCAAATAATAAGTGATCGAATTTGTAAGCTTCTTATCCCTTAATAGTTTTATTTTATTTTATTTCATTTTATTATGTTTGTGTGCTTTAGGAATCCTTTTTATGAACGAATTTAAAATCATGCTGCTATTTTTTATTTTAAAATGTTGAGATTTCACTATTTGAACAAGTGTGAAGTGGAAAAAGTGGGTCCTTGGACCTTGGCCCGCTTAGAAATTAATCGATATGCAACTCCTGGGGACGCATTGTCTAAGGCCTTGTGAACTTTGCCCATATCTAAACGAATTGATAAGGGGATTAGCTTATACAATCCAAGCATCTGGCATCAATGGTTTCAGAAATCATGAATCTGTGAATGCATTGACTCAAATAAATAAAGAGAGAGAGGGAAGCCGGACTCAATAAATTATTGGCTACCAGTGACTGTAGGAACGAAGGATCTCACGTGTTGTGGCAGTATTGTGGATTTTTGGTGGTAGCATTAGCAGCAATAGAATACAAATATTATGCCAAGCAGCTTCTACAGTTTACAAAATAACAATTATATACTTGCAAAGAGTTTCAGCTTACTTTTCCATGCTTTCTGCTTTTCAATTGTCCGAATCATAGGTCAATATTTTAATATATATATACATATCCGCAAAACTTGACCACATCGGGTTTGGTTACTTTCTATCTTTAACTTGGTTATAAAAAAATATAAAATAACGGCTCTATTTCATACTTGCTTTGCCTTATTCCCATAGTTTGTGATTTGTATCTTTAGGCCGTGTTTTACTACTCCCACCACCACCACCAATATTCATATTCACTTTGCTAGTCTGTAATTGTGACCCCTTACTATTCAATCTTGCATTTCTTATTCTCTCCTCTCCTATTTTTCACATTCCCCTTGCCCTCTACTCTTTCCTTCTTTCCAATTTTAATCCACATCTGAACATCCCCTACACACTTTCAAGATGGCAAAACGAGGCTCGTTGGCCTCCCAATTCCGTACTTTCGATGCTTATGCCAAAACAATGGACGATGTAAGCATTCGCACATTATCCGGAGCCCTAATCACCATAATAAGTGGCATCATCATGCTGTTCCTCACTCTCAACGAATACATTGACTACAAAAAAATCGAAATGAGGCCCGAAATTATCGTAGACAAAACCATGGGCGAAAAGCTTCCCATCAACATTGACATTACATTCCCTAATGTTCCCTGTGTTATGCTAGGGCTTGATGTAATGGATTCGATCGGATCCCATGAAGTTAACATGTTTCACCATGTGACAAAAACGAGAATATCAAAAGATGGCCAAATCATTGAGGTCAAAAAGGCCGGCATCAACGATAACAGCACAAAGGGGCTAACAGTGTCGTTGCCGAAGGATTATTGTGGAAGTTGTTATGGCGCACTTCCGCCTGAAAATGGCTGTTGTAATACCTGCGACGATGTTCATAAAGCATACCTAAGAACCGGATGGGCCTTTGCGGAACCAGAGAAAATGGAGCAATGCCAACGCGAAGGATATTTGGAAAACATCAAGGCACAAAGAGATGAAGGGTGTAGATTAAAAGGATATGTGTCGGTGAATAAGGTTGCTGGAAATTTCCACATAATGACGGGTGATACTATTAAACAGAACGATGTACATTTCCATGCACTTTATGACTATATGCCCCAGAATTTTGACTTCGCCCATACGATCAACCATCTTTCGTTTGGTGCCAGTTTTAAGGGCCAAGATAATCCGCTTGATGGACTAAAGAGAGATGCGACCGCTGGTACGATGTTCCAATATTTTGTAAAGGTTGTGTCCAGCGAAGTTAGATACCTTAATGGAAAGGTATTGAAATCAAACCAATACTCAGTAACAGAATTTGAACGTGATACGCTTTCGGAGGCCCATGAACATGGTCATAATCACAAAAGCCCTGGATTCAAGGTTGCATATGATATTTCGCCCATGCGGGTGGCTTATACTGAACATAAGCGCACTTTTGGATCATTCTTGACATCCGTTTGTGCAATTGTTGGCGGTATCTTTACGATCTCGGGGATTATTGATAGCTTTGTGTTTAGAACTGAACAAGCCATTGCCAAGAAACGTCAGATTGGCAAACTAGAATAGCCGGCCTGTACACATTGTGTCAAAATCCTCTATCGTTTTCTATTGAACACATATGTAGGCATATTTTACATTTACCATCATATACCCGACTTTCTTTATTTCTCTTTTATATTTATTTATTCGTTTCATAAAACATCGTAAAATATGTACTATCGTTATTTCCTACTTTCTGATCCGCTATAAAAACGAGAAAATAGGGAGATCAAAGAGTGTAATAATAGAACATAGCCACCCATAATTCAACCTACTATTTAATGCTATTTGCGATTTTGATTACAATTTAAATCCAGAAAAAAATTAAAAGATTCCTTCTTTAAAATATTCTCTCCCCCTTAACCCCTATTGTTACGCTTTACAATTAATAGTGCGCCTTTTATGTCTTGAATCGCCTTCGCTTTAAATATCTTGTCTTTCGTGGTCTAAAATATTTATTTGACTATTGTTGTATGAGCTACCTACAAAGACTATTTCTTAGACCAGTTTCGCTTCACAGTATAGTTGCCACAACCAAATCCTTCAATTCAAGATCCTCTGCAGCAGCAAATTATTATCTTAAATTCGCAACAAGCGCTACTTCCAAAATATCAACCATGGAGCCAAAGCAAGTTGAAAAAAAAGACCAGCAGCCAGTAATATCAAATAGTAATGACAATGATGGCATAGAGGCTGGTGACAAGAAACGGGCAGCCTCCAGATCCCCACCCCTCTCTCCATCAGCATCATCAAAAGCCTCACAGCCTGGCGATGCTAAGCAGATGAAGCCCAATAATCTCTCCAAAAAAGTACGAAACCAAAACAAAAAGAAAAAGAATGGCAGTGATGGGTCAGTTATCAAAAAGAAGTTTGCTGATGCTGACATTTTGAAAGAAATCGAGGTCCTTTTCAACAAGCTCAGTGATAAGGATATACATGAAGGTCGCGAATGGAATTATGGCGAAAGTGGCAATGAAAACGAATGGGTAAAGTCACCTCCAATTCCCGATGTTTATTCAATGATCAGGAGTAGAAATGAAGCCAAAAAGTATAACTCTGCTGCAAATTCAGCAGCGTCTGTAAAGCCCTGCAATGATAATGCTGATAACAAGAATCAAGATGATAATGAAAGTTCTGCAAATGATACATCATCAAAAACAGAATCGACAACCCCGCTATCTGTATTCACCGATGTCCATGTCTTGGGCTTAGCCGCAAATGGAATTGGATTAGCCTCAATTGAACCAAAAGATCAAGTCATTGAATCCTTAAAAGCAAACAAACCAGTATGGATATTTGTAGTCCCCTTCGTATTAGTTGACGAAATTGCCCAAGTCAAAGTCTTCAGAAACCAGTGGGGCTATTCTCAATGTGACCTAATAACCATCACTAAACAATCTGTTGACAGAGTAGAAGCACCCTGCAAATACTTTACCAAATGCTCTGGTTGTCAGCTACAACACTTAAGTTACCAAAACCAATTAAAATTCAAGAGAAATATTGTAAAAAATGCATTCGACCAGGCCGACAAATACTTTGAAAACTTTGAAGTTTCACAAGTCATTGGATCTCCTGATAGTTTGAACTATCGAACAAAGCTAACACCACACTTTGATCTTCCAAAGAACATGAAGAACTTGACAAAAGATGGAAAAGACCAACCAGCAAAGATAGACATTCCTATCGGATTTAACCATTTTGGTCGTCGTCAGGTGCTTGATATTGAGCAATGTTTGATTGCAACCGATGCGGTTAACCGAGGGCTTGTAAATTCTCGAAAAGAAACGCTAGAAAATATTAAGGAATATAAACGTGGAGCAACATTGCTTATTCGTGAGACAAATATACCAATTGTTCAAGAAGGAGAGGAAGAAAATAAAGCCGCAGCGATGAAGTTTGAAAAAGACTTTGTGCGTGATCCAAAGAGTCAAGTCACAGAGGCCTTTGATGGTCTACAATTTCAGTTCCCAGCATCTTCGTTCTTCCAAAATAACAACTTGATATTACCAGCGTTTACTGGGTATGCTCGAGATGAAGTGGCTCGTATTGCTGGAATGATGAAAGAAGCTATGAAGAAGAATGACGATGACTCCTGGAATCTTGAGTGCTTGGTTGATGCATATTGTGGTGCCGGTTTATTTGGAATTGCATGCAGTAAAGGATTTGATAAAGTCATTGGAATTGAGATATCAAAAGAATCGATATCTTGTGCTAACAATAATGCTAAGCTTAATAATATTACCAACTGCGACTTTATGCTTGGTGATGCTACACATATTTTCAAGGTAAACATGCAATTATATATATGTTGTTAATATGTATTGCTAAAAACAGTATATTGATTTTAAACCAAATACATAATACTATAGGAAGTGCCATATGATTCCAAAAAGACTGCTGTTATAATTGATCCACCAAGAAAAGGAAGCAGTCCAGAATTCTTGGATCAACTAATTGCATTCAACCCGGCCATTATCATATACGTTGCTTGCGGTGTACCTGCTCAGGCCAGGGATCTAAAGTACATGCTTGACAAGGGTGCACTTGATAAAATGTACAAAATAATGGATATCCAGCCATTTGATTTGTTTCCTCAAACTGCCCATGTTGAAAACATTGTATCTTTGGCACGTATTGATTTGCTACAATAATGCCTCCTTTGAGCAAAAAAGCAAGTAGGGTTTTATTAATAGATTTCTGATTGATATATCTCGATATTTGAAAGTTAAATAAGCCATTTTGATGCTTCTATTATTTTGTGGAGTCCAGATTTTGTAGTTGGATAAAATAAAATGCTATTAATTTCAAGTAAAAGTATTAGATATTTTTTTAATTTTTGAATTGCGATCATACAAGCGAGATAATGTCGGTTCCCGTCCGATCACTGTAACCAAGTTCGTTATGGCCAGGAGAGTACTACTGTGGGGGACCAAGTGGGAACACCTG